>BMAO01019899.1:0-154388 GCA_019973975.1 Trichonephila clavata | reverse complement strand
ATGTTTTCGAGCTCTTAAAATAGCTTTTTATTTTAATTTTTGTTAAGCTCATCTGCAAAGTGTTTGTTTTTCATTGATCTTCAATAGTTAAACTTTTACATTTCAAATATTATACTTTATACTGGGCAAAAATAGAAGTCATTTCAGTCACTCACAATTCAAGGATAGGAGATTAGAGTCCTAACAAGGACTAAGTGCTCCATCGAACCCTCCAGCTACTACCTCTCTCATTAGCAGTAACTTTTAAGTTTTATGAAGGTGACAGTCCAATTTCACTTCATTCCATCACAGTTTTAAGGAAGAGAATCTCCAGTTGTAAAACGGGGGTCTCCCACCCCTCATCCACTACCACTAATCTCTCAAGAGGACTTTCGGCTTGACGAATATTTAATGCCTTCATGTCGCATGGGCATGATACAATTACAAACATCCATACCTTCCCCGGGATTCAGAATCAGCAATTGCTGCCACTAAACCGTATCCCGTTTAGCTGGCTTAAAAATTAATAAATAAGATTTAAGGATCCTAAGATCATAATAAGCGTTAAATATAAATATAAAACTATACTCTCTTCTGAAATTAAACTTTGCCAAAATATGTATGCTGAGATTATATTCTGATGTAATGTTCTAGCAATATTTACGACTTCAAAACATTAATAATTTTGAATCCTCTACAAGCAGGTAATCTATATTTAAAAAGAAAAATTAAACTAGAATTACATAATTTGAATGCACTACAACCAATTGAAGTACACATCATGTAATGTTATAAATATCTTTAAACACATTGTATTTTTTAATGCTGTGAATTATTTGTATCCTTTATTTATAGTAAATTTATTAATTAAGGAAAAAACACAAACTTCTGGATTTGTCCTACGGGCTTCCGGATTATTTAAATTGCTTACTGGTCTGCATCTATCTGCAATGCGCATCTTTTTCTAACAAGGAGAATACAAGATCTTGGAGTCACGGATTTGGTTCAAACTTTGAAGAATGGTAGATTTAGTTTTCCTGTTGATGAAGATATATGATTATAGGAGCCTCTACTCAATAATTTTAGATATTTTCAATTGAAGGTGCGATTCACTCGAAATACAAAGCAGCAAATGCCTGTGCAACAATATTGCACTAATTCGATGCGCGAGAGGATTTTAGAAATTATGTTTGATTCGCTTTTATGACAAGTTTTTTTTCGTAACTTAAGAAATTCATTTATTAAAGCATAGCATTAATTATGAGAAACTGTTCGTCGCACTTTTCGTTATCCCAATTTTTTTTTCAAACGAAGAAGATAATAGATTATTTTAATTCTGTGCATTTCCTCGAGTTTCATTACGTACAAACCTTTACATAGAGGACTCTTTCTTGCCTCGTTAAGAAACAAATTACCAGAGAGATGTAAATATTAATATCACACTTAATGAAAAGGTTCTCATAAATAAACAAATAATCAACTACATGCATATTCTCAAAGCAGATATGGTAATTGATTTTCGTTCATTGATGTCTTCTTTGGGGAGATGAAATTTATCTTATAACGTAAAAAAATGGAAATATACTTTTCTTTAAATGCGAACGAATTTTCTAGCATCATTTAGAAACGCTTATAATTTAAGTGTAGGTGAAGAGAAATATTTTGAAATGATTAATATACAGCAGCCTTTGATTACGTTATAAATTATAAGAAATGTTGACAATATATTCAGTAACATTTGTTCTTTAAAGGTCTTAACTAATGAATGGTTAATGAATAATTTAAAGAGACACGAAGAAACAATACAATTTATCAACCTGAATATATGTAACATCATCACAATAAATTCATACTATTAAAATATTTATTTGAGAAAATTAATTTATTTTTTAATTTATAGTAAATACACATTGAGTATCTAATATTTAAAAATTGCTTAAAATGCATTATTTGGGCTCCATCTACTAGAAAACGTCATTACATAATAACAGGTATCAAATACCCAGATAAACAAGTAATATAAAATAAGAAAAAATTGGCAGTTATAGAGACTGCCGATAGAAGTGAAAACTTAGAACTTTTAGTATTAAAATTTGAAATTTCTTAATGTTTGAATTAAAATTATCAACATCAATCTCGTTTTTAAATCTATTGAGACTCCGAGCAAGAACTAAATGCATATATGTTTATATGGTATTTTTATTTTTCAAATGTATTACCCGTGCAAGATCATGACAAAATATAAATACAATTCAATTGAAATAACAATTAATATACAATCATTATTTATGGATAGTATTTGTATTTACTTAAATTTCAATGTACTTGATTTTTAACATTATTTTAATTGTTTGCATCATTGTCATCATTAATTTCAACAATACTTAGACATTTTGTACTTTCAATTATTCCATTTTGTTCTAAAAAAGATACAGTAGGCTTATGGTAACTAAAGTAAAAAAGGAAAATGTTTGATTCAAATTTATTAAGTATCGCGTAAAAACCGCATGATGGCCGTTTATATTTTGTAGTACTGATTTTTCATCATTGGACATATTTAAATTAAGTGTTTCATTTAGAAAATCAATTATGGCAGATTTTATCATCTGCAAAGTTAATATTGAAGTTCCACTTAAAATCGTCGGTACATTATCATGTTTTTCGCTAAATCTTTTTTCTAGTATTTCACAACCTTCTTTTCTATAAATCATCAAATTTTCGAATAAAAATTGTTGTATCTGTCTCATAGATTTTCCAGGCGAAATATAAACGGCAACCATTTATTTATATTGTCCATTCTCGGAATCGCAACGAGCAATGCATAGTATATACACAATGAACTTTTTACTAAATCCATTCAATTTCACTTATAAGATATACACAGCACTATACGTCAACTGTATAGCTACAGATATACTGCTATAAGCATGTCGGTGACGCGAAAGCAGGAGATTTCACCCATCCAAAAAGTGTCGAAGGCAAACTGCACACTGCGCATGCGCCAGTCAGAGCATGTCGGTGACGCGAACCCATAAGATTTTCCCCTACCGAAAAGTGCCCAACGTCGCTAAAGAAGTTTTCACTTCAAAAATTAAGTCAATTCCTACTTAGGTCAACAAAGAAAATTTTTATTTCAGTTACTTTTTATTAAATAGTTACAATTAATATATAAATATGAATATACTAATGACAGAATCACAATATTAAGTGGAAAAAAGAAAGCAAACTTCCTCCCAATTTTCTATACCTGGTAGTTGGATATTTAATGTATGCTGTCGCCATCTATTGCCTTCATTCGGAACAAATTGATTTTTTTCTCTCTTATAAAATATATATAAGGGGATTGTACAAATAGTAAGATTTGAAAAAGGGGAACTTTACAATTTTTTATTGGACTTAATATTTAAGTAATACATCAAAATATATATTATTCAGCTTAGATTAAATAATTGAGAAAATTTCGAATTATAAATTGTTTGCTCATATCGTAACATATCATATATGGTGAACCAAAAGTCTTAGCCTGATTATAAAAATTCATTCAAATTAGCCGTTTAAAATAATAATGTAACTTTTGAATCATTAGATATAAAAACTTTTTTTGTGTGCAATAAATGAATCGTATGCTCCCTTAAGACTGACTCGGTGAACATTTGTAGGAGGAAATCATTTTCTGCGGAAATGGTGTCGATTTCTTAGAAAGTCAAATATGTGCTTTGATTTCAAGAAACAAAATCGCCTATAAATACTCTACGTAAATTTCCACATATTCATCAAAAAAACCTTCTAATGAAAAATCATTGAGGTATCCGATTACCCAAAACCTGTGAATTTTGAAAAAATTGACAAATTTTTTTTAATGATTTTACACTGCTGGCCACCGTAAATGCAATAACAAGAAAGACAAGAGATAACACACCAAAATTTATTTTGTAGATAACATGTTGACCAAGTATCAAATGATTAAATTTATAGACTTTTGTGAAGTGTGGTTCCTGCCAGAATCAGTAGCCAGAGTAGCAGTCATTGTTGGAGATCACCGCTGCCACACGCCTCGGCATTGATTCAAAGAGACTTTGGATGTGTCCTTGGGGGTACAGCAGACCAAGCAGCTTCCACACGTTGCCAAAGTTGATCTGGTGTGGCAGCTGGGGTGTAATCTGGGTCAATCGTTGAGCAACTATGGACCACATGTTTTCTATTGGTGAAAGATCAGAAGCGAGCCAGCCAGGGAAGCAATTCAATCTGGTAATTGACGAAGAACATTTGGACAATGCGTGCCACGTGTGGTCGCGCATTATCCTGTTGAAATATGGCTGTGCCAAGAACTGAAGGGAAGGAAGGACAACTGGCTCCAACACCTCGGAGATGTAGCGCTGGCTGTTTAAAGTACCGACAATGCGTACTAGAGGAGTGCGAGAGTGATATCCAATACCGCCCCATACCATAATACCCGTTGCAGGACCAGTGTGGCGGTGCATAACGAAGCTGTTCAGCATCATCTCTTCACGGTGTCTTTAGACTCGAATCCGACCATCATGGTGTTGCAGACAGATGCATGACTCGTCAGTAAAGACAACTTATTCCATTCTGCCGCCCACATCCTTCTTCATCGCACCATTGGCGGCGGAGACGTCTGTGGTTCTGCGTCAAGAGTAGACCAAGCAATGGACGTCTTGCGGACAGACCACTCTGCTGTAAATGGCGTCGAATGGTACGTTCAGACACTGAATGATGCGTTACGGACTCAATGTGCTGTGCTATGGTTCGTGATGTGACTGAGCGATCCGTCACTGCCATGCGCACAATTTGCCTGTCCTCACGTGAAGTGGTGCACTGAGGTAGATGCGATCGTCCACGTCAGTCCGTCGTACCCTCCTGCATCTAACGGTCACATATCCGCATTATAGTTGTTTGGTTTTGTCCAACACGACTACCGATTTCCCTGAAAGTTAATCCACAATCTCGGTAGGCCACTATCCTTCCTCTGTCGAACTCGGATACTTGATCAAAAGCTGATCGCTGTTTTCTACGAGACATAACTGATGGTTTTTTGAAAAAACCACAAGAAAAACATAATTACCGAACTTGAAATCGTCGAAATCTCCAAGCCTTAAATAGCGCTTTGAGGTGGCGCCGCAGGCGTGCGTGATGTGTGTCTGCGCTGAAATTCTAATCATATGCATATCTCACCTCCGCTAATACATGTTGTAAATTTCATGCTATTTGCGTGCTTCCTTCAGGGTGTTGCATTTACGGTGGCCAGCAGTGTATTTTATGGGCCATCTTATTAGCTTTATAAAAATACCAAGTTTATCATTTTCCGTTTACTAGAACAAAAACTACAAGTGTTTTAGTAAAAGCAGATGTCATTACTTTAAGCAAGATGTCATACTTTAAAACGCATTTTACTCGAAATGGGATTTTTTGAAAATAATCAAACAGGGTCTGCGATTGATATAAAAGTTTTGAACATAATTAACTGAAATTTTTTCTGTAAGTCCTATATAATAGTAGAATTGTTTTAATCTTCAGATTTATCAATCACTGTTGCAAAATTTACAGTCCTTTATGTGAATATAATCACTGTCTTTTTAAGCATTTTCATATAGTAACCGAGATAAAGTGCTCTAGTTTTTGTAAAAATTAAAATATTTCATATCCTGAAGGTCACTTTAAAATGAATAACATAACACATCAGAATTGAAAAATTCGAAATTTGTTTAGAAACTTTTGTTACAGAATGGTCTGCGTTTATGTTATTTTTTTGTCAATTTTTACCTATTTTATCCCATATTAGTAATAATAATTTCTTTTTCTCTTCTTAATTTTAGCACATTTTTCTTAAAATGCATTAAACAAATCTAAAAATAACAAAAAATCTCCATATCTCCTTTTTCTAAAAAAAAAAGTTTACGCAACCAGTCGGATACCTTAAAGCAATGGTATGAAATCTTTAAAGAAGTAGGCAGCGTTAAATATCTTCCTAGAAGTGAAAATCTTAGTGTGAGTGAAGCAACAATTAACAAGTTACACACTCGTTTCTACGGAGTCCTACCAAATTAAATTGTGAAGCATCATGTGAACTTCAAATATCTCGAACAGTTGGTAAGAATTCTTCATCAAATGCTTAACTTTTATGCTTATAAAGCAGAGGTGACCAACCCGCGTTGCGTGCCACAGTGTGGCCCGGCTGAGATGTAATAGTGGTGCACAAAGACTTAATGCACAATAAAAAATATAATAAAAAATGCTAATTTTTTTACTGATTTATTGAAATATGGTTGTCTTAGACAAGACAAAACATCAAATGAATTTTAAATACACTTAACTAAATTACAGTAGTAAATTATAATGTAGACAACATTCCTTCTTTGTTGTGCGTTAATTTTCCAAAGGCAGTGCATTCAAGATATTCTGGAATTTTAGGAACATGTTTTTAAAATATCTGGAAGAAAACATGGAACTGCTCAGTAAGTGCTTGATTCTTAAGAATGAAGATAGGATTTGAGAATAAATTTTTCTTACCGATATATCTTCTTTTGTGAACACACTTTTGCTTTTTAGTCTCGATTTTGGAGAAAAAAAGAGAAACTGAAGCACAATTAAAACAACTTGATTTTGTTAGTATCTTCGAGAAATAACCCTCGTGTAGATGATTCAGTAAAAAATCTACAAATTGAAAAACCACATTAAAAAAGTATACTGACTGCTTAATAATTATTCAGAGTTAAATTTTTATTTTTACTCATTTTTACTTTATACCTAACCTAACTTATTGAAACTGGGGGAAAAAAGATTTCAGCAATGAACTTTAAGTTTGCACTGTTATCTTATTTTTTATAGTATTTTCAATTTTCCACTTCTTAGACATGCATAAAATATGAGCTATTTTCGTAAAAAAATCCATAATAAGCCTAATGCTTAGTATTATTAAAGAGGTATACCTAAAACGCCTAATGTAGAGTAAAAGGCTTTCACCTTTTCATTTGTTTCTTGGAAAAGTTTGAAGTGACACACATAGTTACTTTTTATCAGATAGTTGCACTCTTCCCAAAAAGGTTACCACATCTATTAAAAAGTATAAGAAATGTTAAGGAACCCTCGGTGGAAGCTGAAATACAACTTAGACATTTTCCAAGCTACCGAGATTGCACACGGTGAAACTTACTGAGGTAAATAGTATTTAAAAAACTCATGTGGCAGTTCTTATAAAATATCTAAGCAAACATATATTTAATTATAATAGTTTGAGCACTAATACATACCGTCGACTCTCGATAATACGAAGTTCGAGGGACCAATGAAAAACTTCGAACTATCAAGAGTTAGAATTATCAAGAGGGTAGGAAAAAACTCCCAAAATACACGAAGATAAATTTTTTTCTACCACATTTAACTTTGAAACTATGTAACAAAACAACAATTGTGTATATGTATAAAATTATTTTAAAGTATTCTTAAAAAGTACAAATTATATGTACAGCATAAATATTATACAGAAACTAAAAGTCTTGTATTAAAGAATACATTTATGTATTAAAAACAATTATTAATGTAATAATTACTAAAAGAAAAGAACACAGTTTCATACTCAGCTACGGAGTATACTTAATAGTTTCGACGTTGGATAGGCTCCTTTCGCCTAATCTGTCCGCTAAAAAATTCCACCACTTTTTTTATTGCTTTCTCTATCGCTCCTCTCATTTCACTTCCAAACCACATTTCTTAACCTCTCGAACAGGACTCTTTCACGCCCCTCCAAATCTCTTCAATTTCTTATTGAAAATAAAATAGTTTCGTTCTCGGTTCATTCAAACACTGTTTCCAACACCATTGGTTCTTCAAGGCAGGGCTCTGTCCGGTCCATGTCCTATTTGGTGCCACATGCTATAAGTTACACAGATGAGCCATAAAGCATCCTGTCAGCCTGACCTACGCATCTCTTCTTCTCAGACCATCCTTTCTGAACATATGTGTAGCAAGGCCCCATTTTAAACGAAAGATATGGACGGCTTCAAACAAGTGCGGCCAGTCTATAATCCACTTAAAGAAGGAAAGCAAAAAAAGTGTCTTTTCGCCCGAGAAACTCAAAGAAGGGGCAGCAGACAGATGGTCATCAAAAGGGCTGCGTTCAGAAGAGAGACAATACAACACAAAACATATAAGCTATAACCTGTTTGCTACAGGATACATGATAGCGAGTGTTCGGATTATTGAGAGTTTTATAAGATAACTTCGAATTATCACGTGTTGAAGTTTGGTCATCCACAGTTATTACTTCGAAATATTGAGGGTAGCAATGTATTGTTTTAGTTCGAAATATCAAGAGATTTTCTAAGGGCTGAGCATATACGAATTAGCGAGAGGTCCGTATTATCGAAGGTTTGAATTAGCGACAGTCGACTGTGTCTATAATCGGGGAAGACTTTTGGTTCACCCTATATTTATTAAGTTCAGGAATTCGTGGTGGATTAAAGAATGGTTATGGAGATAAATGTTGATTTTAATATAGTATTTAAAGCATCCTAAAAAGCAAAATTTTAGGAAAATCTCATCTGATTACATTTTGTTCTCTTTTAAAAATGTTTTCCGGAAAATACTTGTTTTGTAGAAAAAATTTCCAAAAAGAAAAATATTACTTAAGTTTCTTCTATATCTGAGAAAAAGAAAAGACTTATTACATAAAAAAACCATTGAAATTAAAAGATACCATCGGTGCATTTTAATAAATACATTAGCCTATTTTTAATTAAGTATGTAAAGCAATTCTATAGAATTAGCAGTGTATTTTTTTTTTACTTAAGATATCATGAAACAGAAAAGAATCCCGTCTTTTAACCCCAAAAGCGGTACATTTTTTTTGCCCAATATGTTCAATAAAAAGGCACATTTTTTATTGCATGTAACTAAGCATAATACTTAACAGAATGCAAAAATAGAATTTTAATTTAATTTTAAATTTTTAGCACTATTTTTATTTTATAATTGTGGAATATAAAAACTCATACATGTTTGCCATTTATAAGTACACTCTGCATGCTATGAAGAGAGAATGTTTCATACATCTTAAATAAGTTTTCCTCATAATTACAAAAAAGTTTCATGTTTGTTATTCTTTTTCAAAAGTTTGAGGATTTAGTGTGTATGTGCATATATATGTATATATATATATATACTGGTGGCCAAAAGTTAAACATAATTAATAATTATGTGAATAAAGAAGGAACTGTAAATCAGAATGGCGGGAAACGTGATATGCGAGTGTAAAATGGTTATAAAATAAGGAAGCATATCAAAAGAATGATAATAATTAATTTTATTATCCAAAGTAGTAGTTTGAAAAAAAACTGAGCATAGCAAGGATTCACACTTTAAAGAAAAAATGAAAGAAACATTAAATAAAATACTGATGCTGCAGTTTAATAAGGCGTGTGGTCACCTCTGACAGCCAGGCACGCTGCACAGCGATTTACCATACTTGCTATGAGATGATGAATGAGTTGTGGCTCAAACGGTTCCAAGCTTCTTGGAGAGCTCTCTTCAGTTCTGTAACGGAGCTTGGTGGGTGCGAAAGGGCTGCAATTTGTCTCCCGAGCATATCCCATACATGCTCGATAGGATTTAAATCAGGGGAGTTCACAGGCCACGACATGCGCTGGATGTTTTCCGTTTCAAGGAAGTCATCAATCAGCACCGCTCGGTGACATGGCGCATTATCATCCATGAATATGAAGTCAGGACCAACAGCACCTCGAAACAAGCGAACATAAGGCTCAAGAACTTCGTCTCTGTATATTTGAGCAGTCACAGACCCGTGTCAAAGAAATGGAGGTCTGTGCGGCCGTCCATCATGATGCCTGCCCATACCATTACTCCCCTTGATGGAAAATGATGTCTTTCCGTTATGTTTCTTGGTTCAAAACGTGTTCCACGTTCTCTCCATATCGTTACCCGCCGAGAATCACTACTCAGACTAAACCGGGACTCGTCACTGAACATCACATTGGCCCACTTTCCCACACTCCAATGTTGATGCTTCAAACTCCATTTATGCGCAGACGTGAGGGGAATGCAAACTGCTGGTCTTCTGGCATACAGACCAGCATGACTGAGTCTCTAGTAAACAGTTTGTCTCGAAATTCGTATTCCTGTGGCGACTGTGAGAGCCGAACCCAGTGCTCTGGCTGTACTACCCCTCTGACGTCGCGCACTTATTACCAGATATCGGTCTTGACGAGGGGTTATGACTCTTGCTCGACCTGATACTGGTTGTCAGGTAATATCTCCCGTTCTTTGAAACCTCTGCCACAGTCTTGAGATCACAGACTGGTTCACATTCCGAATTCGAGACACTTCGGCTTGTGATCGTGAGGATTCCAGCATTCCAACGATTCTTCCTGTAGTAAACATGTCCAATTGGCGTCTTTGTGCCATCATTCACCTTGTTTGATGGTTAACAACGTTCCTTTGCATAGCAGTTGCAGTCCTATGCTGCGTGAATCGGTTTCTTCGCGTTCCGACATGCGCCGGTGTTTCGCGCAGGACATAGTCGACTGAAAAGTATTGCATAAACCCAATGTTTCTTCTTTACCCAATTAATATCCGCAAGAAATTTGGAATAATTTTACGAATATTTACTCCATGTTTTTCGAATTTTACGATTTATGCTTAACTTTTGGACACCAGTGTATATATATAAAATATATGTACACACAATTTGAAGCATGTTGTAATACCAAGTCTTATATCGCAACGGGGAGGGGGGAGATAATATTTGATTTTTTGAATGTTTTCATTTTCATTTTTTTCACAAGCAACTAATTTCACATTGCCTTGCCAATCCATGTCCTTTATCGAATATTTTCACGAATCTAAATTCCTGCCTTCAATGAAAAATTCCCTTCTCCACCACAAAGAAAATCCAGGATGAGAAGTACATCAGTACCATGAACTGCATCTCTTAAAAACACACTAGCACTAATAATCTCACTATAAGAATTAAAGACATATGCAAATCAAAGACAGAAAGAAGAAAATATCAGTGCCCGTACAGCGTACGGGCAAACCGGATATATCACCAGCTTTAGATTGTTTATTGCGGTGTATAGGTAAACCAGTTAAGGGTTAAAATTTCTGTCATTTTTTCAAATTTATGTTTCTCATTTTGTTTGCAATTTTCTTGTAATCCTCCATTGGAAATAAATAAAAAAAAGCGTTAACATTTTTTTTTTTCGAATTCATGTTTTTTATAAACTTATCGTTTCTGATAAACTTATCATAAACCTGCTGTACTATGTTAAGGTATCGACTAATTGCGACAATTTTTTTTTTAAAAAATGGAGATATAGGGATTTTATTTGTTATTTTTAAATTTGTTTAGTACATTTTAAGAAAAATATGCTAAAAATCAAGAAGAGAATAATAAATTATTCTCTGCTAAAGTGGGGAAAAATTGGTGAAAATTTACAATAATAACATAAACGCGGCCCATTCTGTACCAAAAGTTTATGAACACATTTTCAATTTTTCATTTCTGAAGTGTTGCTATGTTATTCTTTTTGAAACTATCTTCAGGATAAAAGATATTTTAATTTTTGCAAAATCTAGAGCACTTTATCTTAGTTATTATATGAAATTGCTTAAAATAACAGTGATTATATTAACATAAGGGATTGTCAATTTTGTAAAAAAACAGTGATTGATAAATCTGAAGATTAAAACACTTCTACTATTATACTAATCATACACAAAAAATTTAAGTTATTTATTTTCAAAATTTTTGTAGAAATCCCTGGCCTTGTTTGAGCATTTAAAAAAAAACACATTTCGAGTAAAATGCATTTTAAAATACGAATCTTGCTTAAAGTAATGGCAACTGCTTTTATTGAAACACTTATAGTTTTTGTTCTAGCGAACAGAAAATAATAAACTTGGTATTTTTATAAAGCTAATTCGATGGCCTATAAAATAAAATGATAAAAAAAATTGTCATTTTTTTTGGCAAATTTCACGATTTTTGGGTAGTCGGATACCTTAAGACCTTTACCTATCGCACTGTTACTATCAAGCCTAAACAGTTTCATGACTGATTCGTATTCTTATTACTAAATGTCCTTAATTTCTATCAAATTTTATTTGACTTTCTGATTAACGACGTACTTCAAAGTGACACAAGGACTATTGGCGACGGACCTCTTAATTTTGAACCTCAGTTCAAGTAACGAGGACTAAATTGCCACTCCAAGCTTATGTAAATAATTTCTAAAAATGAACATAAACTCAATAGAAGAAGTATAATTGATAGAACAGAACAAAAAAAAATGACAGTAAATAAAGAAACAAAAATTAGAATGAAACTTAAAATTATGTGAAAATAAAATCGATTTATTTTCCTATTCGAAGTGAAAAAATAATTTAATTTCTTGTAAAATTATTACCATAAATAAAATATCATTACAGTGATTACTATTTAGTACCTGAGTGGGTCTCATTATATGAAATCGATTATTTTTTGTAGCATTGTGAATAGCCTAGTAATTAAAAAATAGAAATTATATAATTGTTTCAAAAGGACAAAGAGTTCCTTTTCTGGCGAAATCCACTTTTTCATGCGCTTTTTAAAGAAAATAAAAATGCTTCTCTTAGACGAATAAACTCTTTTCACACCTTCAGATAAAGAAGTTCATTAAACATAAAAGGAGTTCTTGCGAGTTGTTATTTTTGGGTCGTTTTCACTTTTCTTTTTGTGTTGCTTGACTTCGAAGCGATGAAATTATGCTGAAAGCTTATCTCTTTCATGTTACATGTTTTTCTCTCAATTGGAATCTTTTCTAAATTATACAATAAAAAGAGTAGGTTTCCAGGCATATAGTTTTAAAGGGTAGAAACTAAACCTTTTCATATTATTTCAGCGGGTGAAAAAGAGTCAATAGTAGATAAAACTAATTTAAATTGACTCATATATTCATTAAATAAACAATTTATTACTTTAAAAAAATTTACAGTAACATTCCTCTAACTATTATGTAATAGTATTTACTACACTTGCTAATGTTCTTTCTTTAATTTGAATAATAGAATGTCCATTTCTTAATTCTAAAAATTAATTTTCTTAGCTCAGTGAAAGTTACGATAGGTTAAATAATTTTTTTTAAAACTGTGAATATATTCTCCTTTTTGTAAGATACATAAATGAAATAGAATGGTATTTTATTTTATTTGTTTTATGTATCTTGGGAATTTCCTTATGACAAATGATTATTTAATGTATAAGAATATTTACAAAATGTGGTATAACTTTTATCTATAACCTAAGTTTAATTCATTTTAATCTTGACTATATATAATACTAGAATTTAGCATATTTTTATTTACAAAAGACAATTAAAAGGTTTTATCAAGATAAGCATACTTAAAACATTCAAGTTTCATAAATTGACGATTCATTTCACACAGACTATAAGTGAGGGAAAGTTACTGCTTAAATCATCAATAAACCATTGGTAAGGAAAAGGAAAAAGACGTCCCATTTTTTTAAAAATAATCTGTACAAAGAGATATCTACTCTTCTACAGTTTCTAGATTCTTAACCTCTTTAATGACACCGACGTATATATACGTCTTGATCAACCAGTGTATTGAGTGCCCGGACGTATATATACGTCCTGCGAAAGCACTATTTTTCTTTAGCACTGCTATCAGTAAATTTATTACGAAGGTTTTGGAATGCAATGAAATGACCTTGACAGTGTGTGTGAAGGATTTATTTATTTAAATGAAAATTTGCATATTAGTGCCTTTTCTCTCCCCCCCCAAGACATCGCAAACGCACCCCTGCGTGAAAAACGATGACACTGAGAGCGAATCGCGTTACTTTAAATTGGTAATTTATCTTTGAATAAAAATTTACATTAGCATCATTGTAGCATAGTGGTTCCCAAACTTACTGTGCACATGAACTCCTTTTCATATAAGAAATTGTCCATAAACCCTCAAATGAAACAGCTGTATTTTTATGCGCAATGGAAAAATTACAGATCTAACTTTAATGATTTGAAAAGGATAAATAAAAATAATAAATATTGCATAATAAGAGTATTTTATAAATTAACACAATCAAAAGTTTAATTTTGGTTGATAAATTACGCATCAGATACCAATTATACGTAAAATTACGTAACACACTTTATATTTTTAGCAATACAGAGAACGTTACATTTAAAACCCACAAGATGAGAATAATCTAATATTAAAGTACATATTCCTCCACTTATAAATTCTTTTCCAGAACTTACCAAAAAAAATATTTTTGAGAAAACATTTGCAATTTTTTTTCTGTGTGTGTAGTATTATTTGACCATAAAAAAAACCTTTATAAAGTTGATGTTTATACTCTAACACAATGCAAGAATATTTAACACGAAATGATATAGGAAAAAAATAGCTATCAAAATATTTTCCTTGCACATTCTCATATTTCCCCAAACTGGATATAGCGTGTTTTAAAGAAACTTAAATCTATTTTATATATCTAGAGGCTACCCGTAAAACCGAACATAATGTTCGATTTCGAAATTTTTCATGGGTGACAATGGCTTTCCTGTACTTTCAGTGCATGACAGAAGAAAAATCACCATATAAAGAGGTAAGGTGATAATGGATTTTGCACCGGGAAGGGAAGGATAACACATTTTTCTTGCATTATTCAATCACGGCTGAGCATCGAACGGATTGAATAATGAAAAATTCTACACTTTGGAAAGTAATTCTGCAATGACAATTTAAATTTTCCTTGACCTTTTACTTCATTTTTCTCAAAGTCATGACGTAATTTCAGTGACCATATATATATACAGGATGTCCCAGGATTATTGGGACAAACATTATGGGGAGGTAGGAATCATCGAAAGAATTTAGATTTGCATAGCAACACATGGTCAGAAATGCCTTCGTTCACTGATAGGTGGCATTATTCAGAAGAGCATTGAAGGGAACAGATCTGCAATACCGCAGTCGTTGCACTTGATTTACGGATTGGTAGAAGAAAGTGCACGAGCATAAAAAAGCTTGTATCACGAAAGGTACGACAGAGAGATACACCGGATACACAATTTGTATAAGTATGAATCATTACGAGGTAATAGGCACAGTGAGGGTAGGACGCGGATTCAGACTCCAGGCATGACTCAGCTTTGACCAATAAATATTTCAGATAATCTCAATCTTGTGTCTTTTCGTAGCATCTACCTATCATACTACTTTCCCATGACATTTCCAACCATGGGTTGCTATGCAAATCTGAATCCCGGTAATGTCCCCTACCTACGCTTAAAGTCTGTCCCAATAATCCTTGGACACCCTGTATATATATCGCATTATTTTCTACATTTTTTTTCTTGTAGTATATGTATAAATTCTCTGATGAAGGGGAAGTTTGGGATCCTATAAGGCAAGCCTAGCCCTATTTCACTGCCCTAAGAAGCTGACAGCTTATTTAGAAATTTAGAAAACATAATAGTTTTCAATTTTGGTCAATTTCGACTTTTTCTTTATATGTATATATATATATGTAATAATCCCCATTAATTATTCTTAATAACTTTTAATTACCTTTGGTCCATCCCTTCAGGACCAACGTTTTAGTAATAAGTTAACCAGCCGTCTAACGAGAGGATTTTAAACTACATCCATCCACCCACACAGATCACGTGATTTAAGCTGCCTATAAATACCGAGATTCCTGGGGACTGTTCTCTTTCGCTTCTGTATTTTGTCTGCGTAAATATGTAGCCGGCTGCAGTGTGTTTGTGAGAGTGTATTGTTTCTTCCCTGTAATGTCTTATGTGTTCAAGATGGATAATAAACAAGTTTATTCAATCACCGTACTGCCTTATCAATCTCATATAAAGAATCCATTCGAACAACATCGTCGTATTACATATATATATATATATATGGCTATTTATGATTCCCTCCAGGATTTCGAAGTACTACATGAAAAAAACTAAGACGAATACAATAAATAAGAGCATTTAAAAAAATACACAGAAGTAATTCAACTTACATTTACATACATTACAAGCATTCTATGTTTGAAACCTTAGTTACACAGCATACTTTAATATAATAAGACAGTCTCTGCCACACTCGACTCAACATTGTGTTATCAACGTTATTGACAGCCACTGTTATCTTTTCCGTGTAATCCGAGAACTTAATCTGTACAATAAGACCAAGTTTTCGTATCCCCTTTGCTGCGTGATGTAGCAGGACTGCATGAAAGGTTATATATGAGTGTGTGCGTGCTGGCATATCTATCTGCTCTGGTTCACATTTTAACAAATTGTTATTTTAACAATTTCACATTGGGAGAATATGTGGTAATTTGGGTAGCTTGAAAAATACGTTAATATTTAAAATGAATATGAAGACATATACGCTCTAAAAGTTAGGATCTAAAAACTCAGGGATTTCACAGTCACTTTTGTCAACAAATTAAGCAGATATAAGTACAGAATCATTTGAAACGTATTCCTCCATTTTTTCCCTTCACATTTGGGATGGTTTCCCTCATGTGTCGTGTTATAAATGTGAAACCAAATATTTTGTTTTGAGGTTAATCATCTTTGTTCTGTGATAAAATCAAACGAGTTTTCAAAAACAAAGATGTAACAGTAAATTTTTCGAGCGTTTAGATAAAACAGCTGCAGCGACTTAAGACACACTAAAGAAGGTGAGCGCGCATTCAACTATAGCGAGATCGAAAGAAACTGAGTGATAATGACGCTTTGAAGAGATTCGAGAGAATCGAAGAGGGTAAACCATGCTCTGGAGACCTGCAACTTCATGGAGTGTGGAATATGATAGTTTACTACCATGAAAGCAAAACAGAGAATAAGGAGAGTGTTATCGAGACGTTTTACATCGTTTGAGGGAGTCGTAAACGTCTTCAGATGGGACAGAATGGACAATGAACCCTTTTACATTGACAACCTATCTCCCAAATGGTCCCAAATGATCACTGTTTTTCTCCCCAAAACTAAAACTAAAGTGTTTCCACATTCCACCTCTTCACTGAGCCGTGTTACTTTTATTTATTTGCATCAATGGTACAATATCTACATGATCACAGTTCTACATCATCAGAAAACATCGTAGAAACCTAAAGAATGTATGTATGAAAAAATAGCCTCTTACTGTCAAGAATAATCTCTTGAGGTTGCACGAGTATTGTCAAAATTGTATTGTTGTATAAGGGAATTATTTTGAAGGCAGATGTATGTTTGTATTTAAAAATACTAAAGGCTAAGGATATTTTCAATTGTTTTCGAAATTTTTGGATCGTACTTCATATTTTTACTAACTGAGAAATGAAATACATGATAATCCTACAAAAATAATGAGACACACAAGAAAAATAAGGAAATCTATTGAAAATAACTCATTCACATATCCTGTATTCTTATATGTATAAAAGGGAAATATATAATTATTACAATACTCTTAATAATTTTCACAGTTCTTATTGCCTCTAAATAGATTTATGTCAGGAATTGATAGGGAATTCAGTGTTGATGTCCATGTAATAGTTAATTACTAGGAAAGGAAAGGAGATAAATTACTAAAATGTTTATTACAGATGTTGAAAATAACCACTATTCATCTCTTGACACCTTTGGGCCATGTTCAGCAAGTCGTACAAGGTAGATCGAAGCTAGACTGCTGAAATTGCAGCAACCTCATCAGAAATTATCTGATGCAGTTCTTGAAGTTTATGAGGGTTGTTGCGATACGCCTTCAGGGTTCCTGATAAAATGTAATCCCGCACTAACAGATCAGGTGACCTGGGTGGCCAGCTAGGGAGAACGCACAGACCTCTACTACCAACTCTGTCAGGAGTGAAGACTATGTAAATATGATCCATGGTTCGGTGGTATGCATGTACAGTTGCCCCATCCTGTTGGAAGTAACTGTAAATCTTTTCCATCTCAGTTAATGATGCCACAAATGGATTCAAAACGTTGGAAATGTAACGCTCCGAATCACTTGGGGTGAGCGTTATATTCACGTCTAGTCGTATACTTTGTCTGGGCTACTTTTATTTGCCCCACTCTGTATATACCAGAGTTAATTAACTTATAAAAAGTATTTCTCATTGCTAAACCTTTTTTATTTGCAGATTTCTCAAAAAAATAGTCTAAATAGACAATGCTTCATATTTCGTCTGAATCCATCGTTATGTCGAAAGATATACGAACGAAAAGTTATGCATGAGGTTATTTCGTGCAAACGATTTATCTGCAAAACATTTACAATATTTTTTTATATAATTTTATAACATATTTCTTTCCAAACTGATTCATTTTTTTTTTATTTTAAACGATTGCTAACGATTTATCTGCAAAACATTTTTAACATATTTTTTGGATATAATTTTAAGCATATTTTTTCAAATAAATCAATTTTTTTACTTTAATTATTTAATTTTTGTTTCAAAAGCAAACCAAAATATTTTTCTCATATTCTATTTTTTAATCCTAAATAAACCAGTTTGATTATATACTTTCCAATTTCAATTGTCATATAAGATATATGAAAGTTATTCACTTAGAAGTTATTTTGGTATTAAATTTTTACCTTGATTGTCTGAAAACTATTGGAGATAATTTTAATAAAATTTGGATTTCATGGCTCTTAAATGTAAAAAAAAAAACCTAAATGTATGAAAACATCTTTTACATGTTGCATATCATTTTTTTATAAATATATTTAGACAGATTCACATTTTTTATAATTATATTACTTCTTCCTATTTCCTTGTATTTCTTGAATAAAAAAATAAATACTTATCGATTGGCAGAAGAGTATATTTTAAAGGCGTTAAACAGAAATGTTTATTGGGAAGTATTCATTTTTAATCCTACATAACACTCTAACTTCCTAGAAGGTTTTGGCGAAATTCTAGATTAAATGTATTACATAAGAAATCAAATGAGCTAAAATAGGCATTCATTATAATTTCCATATAACTATATTAATATATTATATTAATATATTATATTATATTAATATATTATATTAATATATTATATTAATTAATTTCATTTTGAAATTGTGGGGTAACAATTACATTAATTTTTCGAGCTACAATAACTGCATAGTGATAATATTAAGGTATTCGACTACGTTCGCAACCGGGTTTTTGAAAAAAAGTATAAAAAAATATTTTTATGGAAGAATTTTTGAATTATAATATGCATATACAATTTTTTTAATAGTTTTACTACAATAAAAAATTATTTAAATGAAAAATTTTGGCAAAAATTGAAGAATGAAAAACATTTTTTCAAAACATTTTCCTTTTATTCAAAATGCTTATATATTAATAATATTTTGCCTATATATAGCGAAGACTTTTCTATAGATCCTGAACTAGTATTTTTAGAAAATTCACGCTATTTTCAGAGTTATTTTCTATTGAAATAATTACCGGCGTCTTTGCGTTAAAGTTTCTGTTCTCTGAAGTGTTAAAATATGAATAAAGGCATTTTTAAACTACACATTTTAAAAAACCTAGTTTAGGCTCTGTTAAGAAACCTGAACAATATATAAGCAAAATATTATTATTAAAAAAGCATTTTTCACAAAAGGAGAATGCTTTGAAAATATGTTATTCTTTCCTTCTTTTTTTGCCGAAAAATTGCATTTAATTCATTTATTCTTGAAATAATATTATTAGAACTGTTGTATATGCATATTCTAATTCAAGTGATACTAAATATCAAAAAAATTATTCATTCATACACTTTTTCAAAATCACGGTTCCGAACGTAGTCGGATACCTTAAATAAGTGAATTTTTTTTTAAACAGAAGAGAGGAAGCTTTTTTTAGTTATGTTTCTTGTGTATTTGTTATGTGACAGATTTTGTTTGTTCGAAGAACTTATTCTAGCTATGAATTCCATTTATACTAAAGTAACGAAAAACTCATCATATTGTTCCTTACTCGAAAAGATATTCAGCAAGCTTGTGACGGATCTATACGCAGTTCTACTAAGTCCTTCATGACACTTTTAGAAAAATATTTATTTCAACCAACTTTCACCGCGTAAGAAAGCGTGATTGTGCAAATGAATTATATTATATAAATTCTGTATTCGCGAGTTTGAAGAGTTAGCAAAGAGTTGGCAAGTGAAGTGGCGAGTTAGTTTGTTAGTTGAAGATTGAAGGATCGTGGAATTTTTAAGAGATTTTGAAGTTCGTCCATGAAAAGGATTACGGAGAGGGGATCCAGTGACAATGATTGAATCCAGATAAAGATCTCCTGCAAGATTCAAGTGTAGGATCTGCTTCATAAAAGTACATGTATCGTGAGCCTTGTTTAATTAGAAGTTAGCTTATTAGTGTGCGACGTAGTTTATATATAGAGCGTGTTTAAGCTATCGTGTATTCAATTGAGGGTCCGTAGTAGTGTATCCCCGTGTTATTGAATCTCACCTCCGCTCTCAACTATCTGATCAGTTATCTTAATTAGATTGTTATTGTGTCTGATTGATATATTGGTAACAATAAAAATAGTTAGTGGGAACTCATGTCTGTTGGTTATTCAGTTTCTCTCTCACACCTAGCTGGGTCTGCGGGTAGACAAGGGGTTACAGATGGAAGCAGGAACCGTCCGGCATTACAAGCTGTTCCAATTATTGAAATAAAAGTTTCAGAGGTGGACTTTCTCAGCTAAACTTTGCCAGGTGTAACTTATGTGCCTGGAGGAATTTCAACGGCAACTTTTATAAAGAGCTATAATTTTTTTCTTCCCTCAAATTCAGCGAAAAATTTCTAATGACTCTAGAGTTGAATACATGTGCATGTATATATACAGAGAGAGGGAATTCTGTGAATTGTATTTAAAAAAAATGTTTAGATGTCTATCAAATTCCTATTTATTCTCAATAAATACGATTTATTTTTCCCTAAAAAAATTTATTTTTAATGTTTTTATCAAAAAGGCTTCTCTCTATATACAAAAATGGATGTTTGTATATATGACCTCGCTTCACTCCAACGCCGTGCAACCCATCACTATGAAAATTGGCATGTATATGTATTTTTGTGGCGAAGGTTTTTGTGCTATCCTCTTTGATGCAGCTCTTCACAAGGTGGCGCTACAGCAAAGCAACTTCTGCACCATTCAATCAATCGCCAAGTTGACAACATGGTCGCTAAAAATAATGCTAACTTGGCTCGATTGGCAACATTTCGCTATGTTTCCATTCAATCGACGTTATAATGTAAGTAACGGCGTTTCTTGAAATATTGTATAATTTTAACAAAGAATAAATACAATAGAATGTAATAACGTATTACACATCCAGATATAAATTATTTACACTATTTTAAGCTTTCATTACACAAAATTTGCAACAATGTGTTAGTTTTGCTGAGCAGAGATTAGCTTAGGAAGGTATTTTCAAAAATCGACCCTCAAGAGAGTTGGGGTGTTATAAATTTTAAAAAGTCATTTTTATCAGCTATTAGAACTTCAGACTTAAAATTTAACAAATATGGGGGGTTTTTTTTTTTTTTTTTAGCTGATGCAAAAGCTGCGTGCGTGTGCGTGCCTGCGTGTGTGTAATTTGCAGTTCCCATAAAATTGATTCATTAAAAACTTCTTTATCCTTCAATCTGCATAGTTTAATTTTTGTGTTAAAAGTTGAATAAACTAGTTATTCTAAAATCGTGTCTGCTTCTTTCTCAAATATTTCCACACCCACGAACTCGGAGTCGTGACAACAGTGCCAGAAATATTTTTTTTTTGCTAAAAAAAAACGGTTTTTTTGTTGTTGTTATACTTCATTTCCTAAATAAGCGGATTTATTACCAGAACATTCTTTTTTTGAATACATCAAAGCAAACATATGTGATCATTTATGTATGAAAAAAAGAGCTACCTAACAAGCCTCAAAAGGTTGCTTTAATAATGTTTACTAAGCAGAAATGCTATTCTATTCGCTTATATGGAAGGTATTTCTTTTACCATTATCTACGCAAGAAGAAACAAATAACTTCTTTCTGATAATGTCAATAGGTATATTCTTAGCGTAAATGAAACTTTCTGAGAAAGCCACGTGAGAGGCAATTGGGTGTACCTCGTTACTTTCGAAGAAGAACGCGAAGAGAAATCCGCTTATGTAGGAGAATCCATGCGGTAAGGAAGGATATTTCCATTTATAGGAAAATTCATGAACGGTTTTCATTCAGAGTAAATATTTGGTATGTGTGTGTGTGTGACAGCATTTGGCTAGTTAGTTTAGTTTTGCATTTTTCCTTCTCGATTTTAAGTTGTTTTAGTCATTCTTTTTTCTTTCTTTATTTTTATACTCCCTTCCTTAGATTTTTGGTAACTTTGAGCATTTTCATGTAACAGTGAATCAATGGTTCAATGGGCTTAATTCATTTGTTTGCGAATACACGGGTTTTCTTGGAAATGAGCGGACCGTTTGGCTTGCAAAGGCTGCAACCAGGCGCAAAATTGACATTACTGTTAGTATTCTAAAATAATTTTACAAGAAGATTATGAAAGAAAGGTTGGTGAACTCTTTGAACCAAGAATATCTCATTTCAAATAAAGAAGAAATTTCTTCCAACCATTAAAAAGAGACTAGCCTGCCATCATTTTTATACTAACTACAAATTTACCAAACTTTTAACTGGCTTCCAACCAACTTTAAAAGCTATTTGTGAACAAATTTAATTTAATTCCATCCTCTTCCTGTGATTATGATATTGGTGGTGAGGAAAATGTAGAGCATGTGCTTCTTCTGTGTTCCAAGTTTGAAAGAGAACGAAACATCCTAAGACTGGCTTTCAAGATTTCATATAAATTGGTCTCCGAATCTTCAGCAACTTTTTTTCACCGGCAGTGCTTTTAAAAGGTTCTGTGAATTTGTTGTAAATATTTGTAATCCTTCTTAATTTCAAAGGATTTTTTCCTTCATTCCTTTATAATGTGTAATTTATACTTACGTCTTTGATCCCCGTGTGATACCTTATAGTGTATGGGGATTTTTAAAATTGTTTTCATTTAAAAAATATGGGCTTAATTCATGTGACTACGACGTCAAATGATAATGACAACCACGTGTTTCTAGCTAATCAGTTCAAAAACTCATGTGACGTCATAGTCACATGATAATAACAACCAGGCGTTTCTAGCCAATCAGTTCAAAACCTCATGTGACGTCATAGACACACGATAAAAGCAATAATATGTTTCCAGTTAATCAGTTCATAAGCTTCGTTGTTGCCAACTTATGCAGAAAATGTCTCTTAAAAAGTACATATTTGTCTACTATAATAACGCACATAAGTATAAAAAATGCATTTGATTTAAAATTGCATGCGTAAAATAAGATTATTTTTTTAAAATCTTTTTAAAGAATTTTTTTCATAATGTTTTAAGATCTTTACCCAATGAAGAAACTTTAAATTATATCCGTTTTACAAATAGAACAACAAGTACAATTAGTTTAATGTTTGTGTTGGTCTTCGTCGTTTGACCGTCATGAATCGAGTCCATGGAAAATTACTATTTCAAAATATTATCTCAAGCAGTTAACAGCAAACTAAAGTAATGAATAAGGTGATAAAGGAAAGTTAAAAAAATGCGCAAATGTAATTTAAAAGATTGTTATTTAACTTTGACACATAAAGGATTATTTATACTAAGATCAAAATAAAGGAAATTACACGCATGCTTCTGGTGAGTTAATATTCAATAACTCCCAGATCACAGTATTTACATATACACAAAATTAATGATAATTATACAATTGAATGGATTTGGTGGAAATTCATAGATAGCATCATTATGCAGGATGATTCACTACCAGATTGACAAACTTGCAGAGTGTGTAGGGGGTACAGAGTCATCTCAGAATCACATAGGAATGCAGGATCCTAAATATGGCTGTGAGCTATGGTGCAAAGAAGCAGAGAAAAGGAACAGAAACAGTAACACTTTAATAGAACAGAAAGCATTTTATTAAAGTTTGTACTTAAACAGGAGTTCGAACTTAGGACCAGATGTCATCTGACAGGTCTGACAGCGGCATTGCATTGAATTCCTTACGTTCAGGAAGATTTTTCTGCCAGACTACTTCATTATACCTTACCTTCTGCCCAGTCCTTTGGGTGGTAGGGTATATCTGATCTTTTTGCATCAAGTCCTGCCCGAACTTCGTGACTCAGCACATGTATCTCCGACGTTGCGTCGCTCTATGTGGTACCAGCAGGAAAGGACTCCATACCTCCACAAAATGGATTCACGCCCACTGACACCTCACCGTAAACTTTGGACAACAATAGATAGGCCAGGGTGGTCTGGTTTATTGCCCTGCCGGATCACCGGACCTAATGTCGGGTCCTCATGCCTGGACTTCTGCTTCTGGAATCTCTTGAAAAATTTGGCTTCAGCTGAAGACCTCATCGTTCGAATATCTGTAGCTGCGGGAGGACACGTGACAAGTGAGGAATCTTCTAGAATGTAAGGAATTCCCCGTAGCCGGTGTTAGACCTATCGGGCGACTCCTGGTCGTAATTTCGAACATACGTTGTAGTGCAGCCTTTCAATAAAAAATGTTCTGTCCCATGAAAGTACTACTGTTTCTGTTCTTTTTCACTGCTTCATTGCACCATAGCTTGCAATCACGACATTTGCAACCCTGCATGCCTATGTGTTTCTGAGTCATCTCTGTAGCCCCTACCCACCTTGAAAGTTTGTCGGTCTGGTAGTAAAATTGACATAAATGAATCTGTAAAATTCTTTGAGGTATTTAATTGAACAACAATTTTTATCTAAGCGTTCAAGAAAGTCATGAATCAGCAATCTAAATTTCGCATATTCATTTAAGTGATAATTCAGGAGCATTAAAAATACTCATACAAACATATAAAGAATATAAATGCAACTAAATCAAACTTGTTATTAGTGAAAATCTTATACTGTTATATATTTACAAATCACATACTTTACCATTGAATAACCTTATATCATTCTTTAAACATCAGAAAGAATTTCAACACATAGGTTTGAAAAATTAATATCATTTATCTTTTTGTTCATTTTCGTGAAAGAAAAATCAAATTGATTAAATATTTTATCAAACAATATTTTTTCTTATTTACGTAAAGGTAATTTTGGACACTAATGTATTGATTAGAAACATGTATTTTAAATCACACTGCTGCAAATTGTTATGTCTTTATCTATACAATATATATAAGATATTATGGTGTTTTAAAACACTTTAGGAACTGTTAGACATGTATAAAATTCTTTCTGAGATAAATATTATCTTTTTAAAGTTATATCTGATACAAAATTCCTTTCTAGAAATTTAAATCAAGGTCGAAAGAGTTTAAAAGGAAAAATATGATTCTGTATTAAATTGCTATAAAAAGTATACCTCTATCTTTTCCTTTGACTGGGTTTTAATAATAACGTATAGTGAAATACGTACTTAAATACAAACTACTATGTATTTTCATGCATTTTTTTCTCTTAACTTGCAACAAAAATCGTTTAACACGAAAAGATTTTCCATTTGGGAATGAATAAAGTAAAGAAAACACAAGCCGGATAGGACTGTCCTACTGTATCATCGGAGGAATTCGTTGCAATAGAGGATGAGATCGTGTGAACAGTCCCAATTATGGCAGAGAAAGAAATTTTGGAGTTTGTTCAAAGCTCAAAAAATATCATTGATACAGATTCCAATGGTGAAAATGAAATGAATAATGCAGCTCCTCTCATCCGACATAAGGAACATCATGAAAAGTATGTGCAGTTATTTAGAAGCACATTCCAATGGGAAAGTCAATAGCAAACTAGACAATATCGAACAATTTGATGCTAAAAAGACAATACAAAGAAAAACATCAAATTATTCTCCAAAAACTGAATAAATGTTTTTTAAAAAAACTGGAGCATATTTGTATCATATTTTATAATGCTTTGTGAATGTGTTTGTTTCATTGACTTTTATTAAATACATACTTATATACATATCTATGTAAATAAAATAAAAACTAATAAGCTTAATTTTGTTGATATATGTATATTTTCAATATCCTTTAACACGAAAAAATATTTCAGTCCCTTCAGTTTCCTGTTAGGCAATTTTCATTGTATTTACATGACCTGATCAATAAAAAAAATTAATATATGTACTTTTAAAAAAAGAAACGCTTTTTCGCAAAACGCTGCAAAATATTCTTTTTTTTTTTACCATAAATAATTCCTCTCAAGCATGAAATGCTGGCACTTAACCTCAAAAGAAATCCAACGACAGGAAAGCACCTTAAATTATGTGTAATAAGGAGAACGCAAAAAAGAAATAAAAATGCTCTTTTGTTTATATTTAAAGAAGTCATTTTCAAAAGAAATAGAAAAAAGTGCAAGCATTAAGAAAAAACAAGCTTTTATTTTTCAGGTTTCTTAGTTTCAACAAATTCGCTGTTTTACGGTCTTGTGTAAATGTTCTTTAGGAAGCTAGTGACTATTTTTAGAATTCAAGTTTCATTAATATTCATAACACAAATACAGAAAGATTTTTAAACTGGAAATAGATGTAATATTCCAAAAACAAATTATGGAAAAAAAAATACGAAATTGATCAAAGGAAAGTTTAAGAGGATCGAGTTATAATTTCGAAGTCCACAAAAAATTATTTTATTTGCATGAATTAGTTTTTCATTATAGAGGGGGGGGAATGGCGCTGAAATATGTGCATACGATCGTACATTAAATTTAACCAATAAAGGAATCATAGAAAGAATAAAACAGAGTTTTGGAAAAAAAGTGAATCAATTCTATCTCAGAATAAATTATTCGTTCAGAATGAAGATTTATAATTAATAATTTACCGAAACCAATGAGATGATTAATTGATATTTACTCAATTTAATAATTGATTATTTAGTAATGAAATGACTAAATAATTATTTACTCAGTATAATTAGTATAGAAGAGTGATTGGCGAATGGAATGAATATGACAAACTTGTTAACAATTCATAGAATCAATGTCTCAGAGAGGGTTAAATTATAATCCCATTTAGAGTTAATTACAAAAAATTATTAAATATTATAACATAATCAGATGCGGCATTAAATTTTTTCACGTTAAATTACAGAAGTATAATCCTTTATCTACCGCATTATGATTTACTGCAACTTTTTTCCTTACAATATTTTTTCAAGCAATACATTGAAAATTAAGGGATATACATAAATAAAATACTCAACTTTGGGAAGCTTAATCCGTTAGAGCTAATTAATTAAATTGGTACTTTAAAATACCGTCAATACACTGAGAGGTTCAAAATATCCTCATAATACACAATGACATAAAAGTACAACTGGCATAAAAGTTGGTTTTACACATAAACTTAATTTGATGATATTCAAAGAAACAGTTTTTCTTTTCATGAAAAAACAAATATTCATTACACGTTGTGCATTATGAGTGAAGTTGTGACGGATCTATACGCGTCCTCTTACTTACCCCTTGGGGATTCCTTTAGGGCAAGAATTCTTTCAACCAACTTTCACCGGAGACAAGAAAACGTGATTATGCAAATTAACTTTAATATATATATTCTGTATTCGCGAGTTTTAGGAGGTTAGTAAAGTGAGAATCAAAGAGTTAGTGAAGTGAGAATTGAAGATTACTGAAGTGAGGATAGCTCGGATGTGAAGAGAATTAATGAGAAGTTAGTAATCCGGTTGTAGTAAGTAAACAGTGTACGACGCGTGAAGTTGGAATTTCTAAGAAGTGCTGAAGTCAACTATTAGTGTTCAAGCCTACGAATAGTTAAAGAATTGCAAGAGTTCAGGTACTGTGCTCCTATTTTAAGTAGAAGTTTGAGAGTTAAATTATTAGCACACTATCAAAGTAAAAAACGAGCTTTGTATAAGTTATCTTAGGAATATATTTGAATGGTCGTATATATTGTCCTCACGCTATCTGGTCTCCCCTCCGGGCTCTAGTTGATCAAATTTATCTTAATAAGAGTGTGCTTTGTATATGTGTTAAATATAGAGATAAATAAATATTTTGAGTTCATCATGTCGCCTGATCATTTAGTTCCTCCTACACTTTCTAGCCGGGTTAGAGGGAAGATGGAATAATAATTCTTTACAAGGTTTCGATAGTATGTTTTTTAAAGCACTGCACCCTGCGGTAAGAAATACTGTTTTTTATAAACATAAACTACTTTAACTTGAGTTTTGTTCAGTCTTTTGATCGTCTTCTTGAAAATTTCAGCACATAATTTGCTGGTGCTTCTTCTTCTGAAGAATTATCTGTTAGTGCATCACTGCTTTCAGATGGTAGGTTCTGTAATAAATCCAAAGCATCTTGAAGATTGGGCTTCTTTATTTCCAGACACTCTAAGAAAAGGGGAGGAGAATAATAAAAAGCAGCATCTTAAAAACCTCGTATTATTGTTAAATCTCAGTTGCAAATAAAGAAATCAAAACTTTGCTAATTTTTAATAAAGAGTAAGAGCATAATTTTTTCAATATGTCATTTAATTGTATGGATAAAAAAGCACGCTCATATACGAAGTTCAAAATTTTGAGAAAAAGTTAAAATAAACAATAAAAAAAAGCAAAAGAAATTAGTTGAGCTAAAAAGAAATACCAAAAAAGGCAAAGTTCTATTACACTATAATAATGACGCTATAACACAACAAAAAACAATGTTAAGCTACACGAACGGGAAAAAAATCTGGTGAAATTGTCGAATCGGCCACTGGTCCAACAAATCTTGAAAAATCGCCGACTTAGCTCGTTTTTACGCCGCAGTCCGACTTCTTCCTCACTGATACAAAGCCACGAGGGTTACCAGATTTGGAGCAATTATAGATTTGGCGAAAAAACAATTGGCGGGATAAGTGGCCAATTCGACAATTCAACAAAAAATCTAACTTCTTGCTCCAACATCCATTGTACTTATATAAATACCACAAAGTTATTTAACTGCAAAAATTAATTATATACATTGTTCACTTAAAAAAATAGTCAGATAGTTTTCTAAAGTCTTAACTAACATACAATAAAAATAAGACACTTACGTTTTGAAATTAAATACTTTTTCGGAACAAAACTGACTATTTTCGAAATCCGATTAAAATGTCAACTGAAACCGCAGCTTTTCCTTTAAAACTATACTCGCCTTCCCCACCAAAATACTCATCATGGAACTTGTGCTGCCATGCATCCTGGAAGAGTGTAGTTAAGAGAGTTTTCCTGCTAAGTATCATCAGAATATTCGTAAAAATGGTTATTCTATGTAATTTTAAAGTGAGTGGTACTTACAAGTAACGTCAGCAGATAAAGGGTTAAAAATTGAAAGTCGCTGTTGTTTTAAATTTAAAAAACAATTTTGAAAGCATTTTAATCATTAGAACTCATGCTACACCAAATTTTTTGCTTGAGTCTAAAATTAAAGATAATGTTTTTGCATTGTAAATGAAGCTGATATAACGCGTATGTGTGTGCTATCTTCACCATACAATTTCATTACAAATTAATGAATTTCACCCAAATTACTAAAATTTTTATTTATCTATGAAATTGTGATATAATGTTTACATTAATAGAAGTTGTGTTCAAGATGGTTTCCAAATATTCTGATTGACTTGTACAAAACGAAGCAATGCTTTTTCCTCGTGACGAATCTATACACGACCTTCAATTAACAATTCCTTTTGGGTATCCTTTTGGGCCAGCAAATTTTAATCAATCTTCTCCTAAAGAAGGAAACGTGATATGCAAATTAAGTTTATTATATATATTCCTAGTTCGCGAGCTAACGAGTTAGTGAATTGTGAGTGGATTAGAAGTGAAGAGAATAGTGAATTGTTAGTGAATTGGAAGTGAAGAGAATAGTTAATGGAAAGTTAGAAAGTCAGAAGTTCAGCTAACAAGAGGTGACAAGATAGTTACAAGGTGAAGATTACCAGAATTGGTTTAAAGTCCTTGTAAAAGATTATAACCAAGAAGTGTTAAAGTTAAGTTGGGTTGACTAGAAGACTGCATAAGTTCAGGTACTGTCACCTTATATTAAGTTGATGTTTAGAGTGTTAAAGTCGTTAGGAGGACATTAAATACGTAAGCTCTGTGTAAAGTAATATTAAGAAGAGTCGCATTATTGAACATATTCACCTCAAACGCGAATCTCGTTTCTTCTCTCTGTTGCTTGACTGAATTATCCTATTTAAAGTGTTATTTGTGTTTGAGTCGATTATAGTGATAAATAAAATAATTGGAATTTATCATGTCGAATGATCCTTTAATTCCTTCCACACCTTTCACTGGGTCACAGGGTAGAAGGGATTTGGGCTCGTTTCATCCTTACCAAAGGAAATATATTTTTAGGCTAGGCTATTTCTCTACAAATCGTAGTCATACAAAAAGGTGTCTTTGCTTATTCTCGTTATTTCGACTGAATAATTTTGTAACTTGGAAAGCATATGCTTCAACAATATCAAGTGACGCATTAGGTTTAATTTTTGTTGAAGCCTCTACAATGTGAAGTACCGAATTTATTTTAAATTATTTCTGAAAATGTTTAACAAAATAAAATTATCCTTTAAAATACTTTATTTAGCTTCGAATGTTACCCTTTTTCAAAGAATGTTTCTTTGGGTTTCTAAATGTCCATCCGATATGGGACGCTGACTGCTGTGCTCTAGGACCTGCTTTCGAATCCTGTAAAATGCATGGATGTTTATAAATGTATAGCGCCTCCGCGGCAGGGGGAGGGGCACTCTTAATATTCACCGAGCCGCAAGTCATTTCGTGAAATCGATGTAAAAGAAAGTGGCACACACTTGACTTCCCCAGGACGTTCTCCCTTAATTTGGGGCTAGAATCGAGCCAATATTACACTGTCACTTCATGATATTCAAAGCTACGGCTAACGATAGGTGTACAACTATCCCCTTGCTACGATTTTGGGCCTCGATCTGATGTTACTGTAGATAGGGTGGAATAAGTAGCAAGAATACTTCTTTATTATTAAAGATGACCAAAAATTATATTAGTTTTTATAATGGGATAATTTAATATTTGAAAATGTATCTGTATACATATAATATACGTAACTGGGGTTTTATATGATGGAGATAAAAAAAAACTAATTCCAAACTTTAATTTACTTTTCTTATACACAAGCTTTTCAAATGTAGAAAAGAAATTTCAAATAAGTGGAATTTACTTACAATTTATGGTTTTACCTGAAACAGTTTTTAACATAAATCATGAGGGAACAAATAGCTTATTATAATATTTTTTTACTAGCTGAAATGCCCGTTCTTCGCACGGGTTAAGTTTTAAAAACAAAAATTTATCTATTATAGAATTATAATATTTTTAGTGAGGGTAAAACCCTGTATAAAAAGTAGTATAACCAAAAGTTAAAAATATTTCTTTCAAATTAATGTTCACATTAGAAATAATTTTAAGCAAATTGCAATTTGGCCTCAAAGTAAATAATAATTTAACAAAAACAAATATTTCAATGTAAGAGAGAAAATTATCAAGCTAAAGAGTAAATAGATATGAATGAATGCAAATATAAATAAAAATTACAGAAAAGTGATAGCAGTAGAGAGTTTCTGCTATGGGAACTATGGGTGAAATAGCCTGCAATAGATGAACTGAAAGAAAAAATTAATGATAAACTGATTCACTAAAGGCTATTATAATAAGAAATATTAGTAATATAATTCAGTTGATAAGAAATATCAACTGAAAAAAAATTAAATTAGCATTGCACCCATACCTCATATAATACTATCTAACATCTCTGTAATACATCTAATATACAGTATTAGATGTAATTAAATACTAAAGGCCTTTAATTAGTATGAACTAAAATCAAAATCTAACTAAAACAGGTCCCCATTGAAATAGTTCAGAACAAACAACAGTACTAAATGAAACAAATAATAAACCATGTTGCTAAAAAATTAATTATTGAAACCATACTTTTTTTCCAACATTTCTATTAAAAATTATTATTTGATTGCAAAGAGCAAAAGAATGAGTACATAAATGATAAATAACTATAATGATAATTGAAATATATATATCCTATATGGACAGTATAAAATAAAATAATCATATGATTTTCAAGAAACTATGTGAGTAACAGATAATAAGAAGCAACGTTAAACCATGATAGCATGAGACGTAAAATCATTTCAACTCTGAATTTTAAAGAAATCCAGAGGGAAATATGAGAAAATCTTTTCAAGGTGCATCTTTTTTCTGTGCAAAAATTTTTACGATCACAAATGAAACAGTTTTCTGATTTGCAAGATTGCCAGTAGCAAAGTTAAGTCATGACGAAAAATCTGGTCAAAATGGAATTCCAAAGAAAATATGAGAATATTATTTCAAGGTCACTTTATCATAGTTTCAGCAAATAGTTTTTTGTTAAAAAAAATTATGCTTTTTTTTCATTTAAAACAAAAATGAGTTCTTTTCGGTCATAAGGACCAAAAGGCTAAAAACAGCAATTCAGAAAAAAAATGGTACATTCTGGTTTCTCATAAATAGGAAGTATTATCTTCACGATATTACCAACATGTTAATAGCAATTAGTTTGAATTCAATGTCATTTTCTTTCCGTTGTACAAAATTTGAGCAATATTTTCAACATTGAACAAAATACTGAATATGCCGATGAAGGAAGAATCATTATTAGGAAGGATGAATATTTATCTTCAACGACAGAAATTGGCATAGATATGTAAAACATGTAACATTTATGTGTAAAAAAATGTATACACAATGCATGTGTATATATACAATCAGCATGAAGAACTGATTGTCAGAAGGAAAATTACTTTGAGCATTTAATCACATCCATAGTTTCCATGTTCATCCATAATTTTTCTATAATATATGTTTTTTTTTTTTTTTTTTTTTTTTTTTTTTTTGTGAACAAATGAACATGACAAAAAAAAATTCTGGTAAGAAATGAAGGTGTAGTTTCATTGATTGTAAAAAAAAAAAAAAAAAAAACCTTTGATATTTGTGTCATGAATAGGTAATCATGATCTATAATCCTGTTTACAAAAGGTCTCACAAATTATTGTTCGGCTGAAAAATAGACTTTTGAATCTTTGTATCCCATAATCACTGAACCAACAATGATATGCAAGAAAAGGATAGTTCAGAAAAATAAAAACTGTGACACTGAAATAGGAATTATAACATCATTTAAATTAAAACGTTATCTAAAACAGAAAAAGTAAGCCTTAATTTTGATAAAATTGCCATAAACAGTTTTGAACAACAAAAAGACACATAACAGAAAATCTTAAATATTTAAAATTGAAATAAAAGAAACAAATAAATATAAAAGTAACCTTACACATAGTATAGAAATTATAATATTATATCAAACCAAAAGATAAATAAATTAAGATTTGATGAAACTACCATAGGCAAAATCTTAATTAAACGAATTTAGTTTAGTTATTGAAAAAATACATAATATGCTTAGCTGGAAAACCAACGTATCTTCCAACTGTTATCTACTGTTATCAAATTAATGTTGCCAATCGGAAAAATAAAATTTAGAAAAAACATTTTCTTAGGATGATTTTTTTCGAAAAACAACTGTAATTCCTCCACTAAGAGTTAAAAAAACGAATAAATACAATCATAAATAAGTATATTTACTATAAAATGTGTTGAAATTCCCCCCAAAACAGCTCGAAACATTAACTTTAACACTCTTCGAGGTTAATAGCATAACGACCTATAGCTTCTACATGCCAAGTTTCATACTTCTGGGTTGCTTAATTTCGCCGGAACAGCTGAAACACACACACAAACTCTTTCTTTTATTAGTATAGATTAATGAAAGTTCCCATTCCTCATTTTCTTAATTAAATAGATCTATTTGTATTCAAAAGCATAATGGCATACTCAAAAGTAATATAAATTTTAATAATTTCATGCAAAAAAGTAACTATTAGAAAAACAATGCTAAGGTCTTACATCTATTTCATTAACTCAGTTTTCAAAAACACTCAAATCGCGTAAGTACAAAAGTATTTCGTATTATTTATCTTCTGCGTATAGTATCACTGAAAAATTTGTGTGTGTGTGTGTGTGTGTGTGTGTGTGTGTGTGTGTGTGTGTGTGTGTGTGTGTGTGTGTGTGTGTGTGTGTTGTGTGTGTGTGTGTGTGTGTGTGTGTGTGTGTGTGTGTGTGTGTGTGTGTGTGTGTGTGTGTGTGTGTGTGTGTGTGTGTGTGTGTTCTTGTTCAATATATAAAATTGTAAATTAGCCGATTTGTGATGAAAAATACATTTTATCAAAAATTGCCGATAAAATAATTCCTTCCATTTCCGAATCAGCAAGAAAAACTGTGATCAAATTCTCCCTAACCGGTGCTAAAATTCATTATTTAAAATAAAAAGCATCCAAGGGGAAGATGGTACAAATATTTCGTTATTTATAATGAGAAAACTTCGTTGTACTATAAAATGGAGAACCTTAAGTGATTAACGTGTATACGCCAAAAAATGTTGGAATACTAGTTTTAATGAAAAAAAACAACTATTCTCGAAGATAAAGCTATTTCAAAAAGTAATTAAACTTTAAATTCATGCAAAAAGTATCTTCTTTTCTCAGTTATATTTGTAAGACAAATCCAATTATACGAAAAGTTAATAATTTTTTAAACTGAAAAAAGAATGCTATTTAAACAACTTTTGTAAACATTATATATATATATATATATATATATATATATCTGTATCACGCGTTTAATTTCTCCAGTACTTATTACTATAGGACAGGATAATTGAATTTTTTTACTATTATATTCGTAACACATCATTCTATATTTTTCATGAATGTTTGGAAAATTACACAGATCTTTTAAGATTTACTATACATGCCGAAGAATATGTTTTAAGATAATTTAAGGCTTTATATTTCACCAACTGACGTTTACACAGAGCTTTATCCTACACGAGTGCTAATATCCCACTGTTTGACATTCTTTTCTAATTAGTTATTCATAATCAAAAATGCAACTAACATTTTAAGCAACCTTACAAATTTAAAAATAAAAAAATCCATCACTTTTCTGATTAATTGGATCATAATTATAATTTATTGTTATTACCTAGAAACATTCGAGACATTTTTCACAATCTTCTTAGAAGAAGATTGTAATAAATTGTTTTGCTTCAAGAAATTCTTTAGTATGCAAGTTATCAATTTCATTAAAGATGAGGATTTTTTTTCTTACTTCATTAAGAAACAAATTACCCGACACGAATATTAATTTTGTGCTGAAGAGAAAGTGGTTCTATAAATAAATAAGCTATCAGCGGCATATGTATTTTCTTAATCGCTCAGATAATTGCTCACTGACGTTTTTCGGATTTTTTTTTATATTTCCTTTTAATTTAATTTCCATCTTTTGGAAGACAAATTCTCCTTCAGGGGTTAAGGGAATAAATTGACTATTTTTCTTCCACAGAATGAACTGATTCTCTAATATAACTAAAAAAGACGTTTAACTTGGTGTATCTGGAAAGGAATATTTTCTGTTCATTAACATGAAATGAGTCTTCATAATGCACTTTAGTTGTATTATAAAATGCAACTAATATATTTTAATTGAAAAATATCAATCAATTAAGCGTTGAACTTATTAGAAAATTTAATTAATGGACAACAGAAAAAAAATATTGTTTCAAATTTTGTGTAATGAATGCTTAGAATAATGTAAATAATTTATATCTGGATGTGTGATACGTTAAGATTACTCTCTCGTATTTATTTTATGCAAAAATTCTAACATTCGCGAGCAACGCTGTTCCTTACATTATAATGATGATTCAATGGAAATTTGGCAAAATGTTGGTGATAGAGCCAATTTGGCATCCTTTTTGTCTACCATGTTGATGACGTTCGACCATTTTGAATGCTTCGGGAAATTTCTGGAGAAATCTACTAATATCACGATCAAGGACGTCAGCGGATATTTCGAGAAAATTCCTTGTAGACTACAAATAGGGAGTCCCTCGCCGAAACTGAGTTAGTATTATCTTGAGCCGTTGAAGAATTGCTTCGATCAAGCTATTGCTTGTAAATACATTACGTATTTGTATTTCTAGACACTGAGAGCTGTGTCTGGGGCCATAGAAGGTGTAAAGACCTTCTGGAATTTATTTTGCAAATTTTATTGTTATATCCTGCAATACTAAGAATTGTTTTTCGACATTTGCTTTTTATTGTTGCATTTAGAAGTGGCTTCAATAGCCTTGTGACTATGGTCACGAACTCATTGCTGGCATGTCATGAGTTTGAGCCTTGTGCCGCTGAAGACCCGCCATGTAGAAGGGCTGTTGCATTACTCATCCTGCTGCATTTCTCAATCTATTGCAGTACTCATTTTGCTGCATTACTCATTCCGCTGCATAATAAATCCTTCTTTTTGCCCAATTAATTTGCAGACAACCTGCACAATAAAGGAAGTTTGATTGATACAAGCTTTAATGAGGGCTTACTAAAATAACATATTAAAATAGTGTAAAGGTTATCGGATAAAATAAAAATCAAATAGTTTTATAAAAAAGGAACATTCTTCAGAATTTATTTGTCTTTAAGTATCTGTGCACTGTAAGTAATATTTTGTAAATACAAAAGTTGTTTTCTCTCTCGATTGGGTTGTTTTCTTGCCTGGAGAATTCCTTCCGATGAAGAAACTGAAATACCTCTAGACAAAATGTAGCAAAAAATATACATTAAAAAATACGTAAGCATAGTGACGTTGGAGAGAATGCTAGTTGTGTTCATTTGTTTTTTAATAAGCGAATGGAACATTCCAGAGATGGAACAGCCGGGTAAAAAGAAGCAGAAAACAAGGAAGGCGAGGAAAGTTTTTGTATGCTTTTTCCATTTAATTAGGCATTTATTTTTTTAAGTCTTTTTAGTCTTAGTCTCTCTAGAGATAAAATTGATAGCTTCACTGAAATATTTTGAGAGAAATTTTAAAATTCTTCATATGTTATTAAAAGAAATGTTTTGTCAAGTTTTTCTATTTTATGTGAATCCTCTTACGATTCCTATAAAAAAGCATGCTTCATGAAATTATAAAAGCATGCTTCATTACTACCCTTGAGTAGAGTAGTAAGAGAAAAGAATTTCGCTGCATAGCCATCGTAAAATTATTTTTTTTAAATACTTTGTTCCTAAGATAAGCCTATTGAAGTGGAAATACATACATATTTATAATTTACTTTATAATAACTTTTTCAACAAAAATGGCGAACGTTATAAATGCCTGGGCTTATGAAAAACAGAGCGAAATAAGAGTTCTTAGATCAAAAGATTTTTGTGTTAGTTTATATATATCCAAACCTCTTTATATTCGTATTTCCTCGAGCAAGCAATAATCCATTTCTGAAAAACTTAAATCGATTTTGCGTAGCTCGAGGCAGAGCTTGAGACCGTACAAAGTGTTCGATTTCGAATTTTTCCTAGAATGACAATAGCTTTCCCGTACTTTCAATCCATGACAGAAGAAAAATCGTCATATAAAAGAGGTAAGGTAATAATAGAATTTGCACCCAAAAAAACCCATTTTTTCTGCTTTATTTAATTTAACCATGTTTCAGAGATTAAGTAACGAAAATTTTCGGATTTTGGTAGTAAGATCCTTTTTAGTGACGTCAGAAATCTCCCTGTAGATACTAGAAAGTTGTTGATTGTTCATATGTGTTTTATGAGTTCAGATCTTTCAAAAATTACTTTAGATTAGCGGGCTTTAAGATGTGGTACACATACTCCTACGAGTATAGAAATAATGTCCAGGGATGAATTCTAAAAAAATGAGTCTTCGTTATTAATTCTTAAAAAATGTATGAAAAATAAAGAAAGATTAATAAACAGTTCAGTTACATCCAGAAATGTATTTGAGCAGAAATAGGTAATGAGAAATTTTACCTAAAATTTTAATTTTAAAAATAACTTCCTTCTTACTGCAAATAATTTAGTTACAAGCGTTAAAAACAAAGTATTAGTTCCACATATATAATACTTAATAATTCTCTGTAAATTGTTTTTTTACGATACTAAGGAATCTCATTATTATGACAAACAAATTTAGATGTTTATATTTTTCCAAAGCTAAAGAACAGAAATAATATTACTGACAAATACTCTCATTCTGTCAGTAACGAAATGTAAAATTAAATTACATTCCCAACTATAAAAAATCCCTAGCGTTGTTGGAACTCTACAGGGTGTCCCAGGTTCATTAGGACAAACCTTCAGGAGATGTGGAGGACATCACAAGGATTCAAATTTACATTACATCCCATGGTCAGTAAAATCTTCGTTCTGCACTAGGTGGCGTTGTTCACAAGATCATTTGAGGAAACAGACCTGCATTACCGTAATCATTTAAGCTGCCATCACTCATAGAGGAGTATCGGACGTTTTAAAAACACCAAGCTGGTAGATATGCACCTAATTTACTAACTGGTACAAGCAGCAGAAAGATTGTACCACAAAAAGAACCTACCGAGAGATGTACTGTACAGTCTCGAGGATGTTAGTTAATTTACATCACAATTTGTGTAAATATGGATCATTACGAGGTAATACGCATAGTGAGGGCGGGCTAAGAGTGACTTGAACTTCCAGCATGGAACAAAATGTGTTGGATACCGTTCGAAGGAATCCGGGTGCAATCTTTCTGCTGCTCGTACTATTCGGTAAATTAGTGTTTGTAAAACATTTCATACTCCTCTGCGAGTGATGACAGCTCAAATGACTGATAGTAATGCATGCCTGTTTCCTTTCTTGTCTGTCTTGTGAAGGACTTCACCCAGAACCGAACGAAGATGTTTCCGACCATGTGTCGCTGAGTAAATCTGAATCCTTGGGATGTTTCCTGTCTCCTTTTAAAGTTTGTCCCAATGATCCTAGGACACCATGTATAAAAAGTAAAAATTTAACTGTTGGACCCCACTGTGAAAATAACAATACTTAATCACCTAAACTAATAGAAAATATTTCTTGAACTAGTGTTTGGGTACTACATCAGATTACAACTCATCATTGTGAGTAACGAGAAAATGCTTGCACTTATACAGAAACAAAAAAGGAAACTGATTATTCTTCAAAGCGTTTAATGACTGGATATGAAAATTGAATACTTTGTTGAAATATTCCTCAAAACAGGTTAACGTAAAAAAGAACCTATCCCCATCTTAAATCTTGGCTTGCATTCTAAGTAGGTTTGTCTTTTGGGTATTTGCATTTGATGTTATATGGAAAATGGTAGTTTATTTGCACTACCGTACAAGAACCGAATTGTTACTTCTGACATTTAGTACAAATAATTTAAAGCACAGGCTTTATTCATTAAACGACCTGTATTTCAAGAAAGACCCGGAGTGATTCATCAAGATACACAATCCAGCATCACACCTCACAAAGAATTCAATAGAAGCCGAATGAACCTGAACTTATAAATTCTACCTCTTAGAGCTTACAACTTAGACATAGTCCCATCAGAACGTTGTGTTTTTAATTCTATGCGAAATTTTCTTGTCTGTAAAAATTTCGGTAAACAGGGAGTCAACAATTCTCCAAATTAAGTTTTTGCTACAAATCCAAAAATATTCTTCGTGGAATTAAAAAAGTTGCCCAAGGGACAGTTAAGTGTCATATAAAATCATAAAGAGTATATTAATAAATGAATGTGAGCAAAAAATAAAATTTATTTCTTTTCAAAATCGTCTGTTTAAGAGAGAGAGAGAGTTCTATATTTATTTCGCTCAACCTTACGATTTTCACTTAAAAAATCTATTTTATATCTATAAGTTTTCATTCTAGTTCAAGTGAAAACGCAACAAAAGTACTGAAATAATACAAATTCTGGTTATTTTATTGTATTTAAAATCTTTTCTTTGTGTCCATTAAGTAATTCTTAAAAAAAGCAAAACTAATTTTCCCTTTGTTCAATCCTTTTTACTTATACCCTTTATTTCTTTTTTTTCGACTTTCTATAACACTTACGTTTTACTGAAAGTCTATCCAACTATACACAATTGCTAAGAAGATAGCTACTTATGTGAGAAATTAATCACAATTGTAATCGGGTTTTAATAGTGTTGTTTAAATCAAAATTGTTTGTGATAAAATTTCTGCATTGTAATCTTGTCTCATTTATGAATGTTTTATATTTCAGGAATTCTACATAACATACAGTCCAAGACATCAAAATCATACACTAAGAAAATATAAGCAGAATGCAATAAAATTTTTATGTAAATACATTTCGATTGAATATGCAAATAATCAAATGATTAGAGACTATCTTAAGCAGGGGTGGGCATTAAGCCAATCGTGGTCGACCGGTGGACCACCAAGACATTTTGTGGCGACCGCCTGAAAATTAGCATTTAGTAATTATATACCGAAATATTCAAGATTAGCTGACAATATGTAGATTAAGTTCTCTTCTGACTATAACTGTGAAAACTAATTTTAGATAAAAAAAAGTTTTATTTTTTAATGCATTTTGAATTGTTTGATAATTAATGCGTCATTTCATATTATTATTATGTCTAAGCTGTGGGTAGCCTAATGGTTAGAGCATCGGACTACAGATCGGAAGGCCTGGGTTCGATGCCCGATGCCACCAAATACCCGTCGAGTATAAAACGGAGAACGCACTCGTTAAATCAGTGGGTCCATCTATCGTGTTGTGTGAGCAAAAATGGACTGTCACCTTCATGGGGGCTCGAAGCTTAGGCTAACGTCAGGCGTACAATATAGCCCGATGCCATGATGGATTTCGTGGGCCTAGATCTGACTACGTCAGACAGGTGGCATTAGTAACAACAACAACATTATTATGTCTGTGTTTTGCTTTAAAGGCGTAATTTTTTAAATTTTAATTGTGTTGGTAAGTATATATTCCGGTTCCTTAAAACTTCTTGAGGCCTTGGGCACAGAGAAATCTAAGGACTTTTAGGCTCTAGGCCCCTAAGCAAAAGTAGGCCCTACCTGTGACATTTAAAAGTAGACAATATATAGCACGCATTGTCAAATACTCGTGCAATAGGTAATTTGAAGCAAATAAATGTGAACGACTCATAATCTCACAAACCGACTCGACTGATGGTCGCATTTTAAATAAATGAGTTGAAGGATTGTTTATGGTATTAAGCCTAAGCCTAGACATAGAAAATGGTCTTTACATAATAATACAGTCTGGTCACTTTTGCCAGTTGCCATGCAATTTGGAATCCCCCCCCTTTTTTAGAATATGTATGGGAATAATATTTGAACAATAAAATTATCTAGATCATAATCTTATTAAGATTAAATCTAGAACACACGCAAAACGAGACCCCCATCGAGGGTGAGACTGTGGCCCCCAGCTCAGTTGGCTCCAGTTTTAAGACGTCCTTGTACATATTCCGTATTTATTAGAATGACATAATAAATATTGTCGAGCTTTTTCTTACCTCATCACACATACGCCACTTTATGAATCGCAACACCTTGAAAACATTAGAAGTAGTCCGTACTTTGGAAAAGTGTGCCCACCCCTGATCTAGAGCATTTGAACTGAACACCCACCAGAATATGGCAATGTTTGAAAAAAGCGAATGAAAGATGCTGAATGGGCATATCAAAAAATCAATTTACATTTGGATCAAAGCAATTCGACGAAAAGAAGATACTAGAAAAAGTATACGATAGCTATGATTATATTTCAACAACAAACCATAACGGTTACTTGGAACCACAATAGAATGAAAAAAATAGGATGAAAAGTCATTGAAATGATATACTATCCCTTTATAGAGCGCCATCTAAAGTACCATTTTATAAGTTCCAGATTCATGACTATTCTATGTGTATAGACTTTTTATAGTTATGAAAATATTACAGTGACTATTGACTGAAAAGTTTCCTACTTCAAATATTGGGTAACCATTGACGTTTCGAAGCTTAAAATTCAAATATTCTATAAAAAGTTTGAACTGAAATATCAGAGAACTTTTCCAACAAAAATATTACTAAAATCTTTATTTTTCCACTTTATCCTATATTGGTGCAATATAAAATGTAGTTATGCTACAGTTACGATATTCTATTCTGAAATTCTATTTCCATATTACATGAGATTCCAATTTATCTATCCAACATTTCTGATTTTCTTTCATAACTTCTATATGCTGTATAAATATGCATAAATCAAATGCTTGTTTTTTTATTAAATTGTTATTAATACATATATTATTTTCAATACAGTGAAATACGTTTAACTCGAAAACGCTTAAGACGAAATATCGGTTAACATGAAATATTAAACGGTCTCGACAAACTACTATGTATTTTCATGCATTATTTTTTTCTTAACACGAAACGAAAATCGCTTAACACGAGACGATTTTTGTTCTGGAAAAGAACAGAATAAGGAAAACACCACAGATTTAAAAAGGGTGTAAAACGAAAGAGAGGTAGTTCCACATTATTTTTCTGTATTACTGGATTGTCCTACCGTATCATCGGAAAAATTCGTTGCAGAACATGATAATAACGCACGCACAGCCCTAATTATAGCAGATAAAGACATTCTGGAGTTTGTTCAAGGCTCAAAAAATATCATTGATACAGATTCCAATGATGAAAATGAAATGAATAATGTAGCTTTTGTTCCCACACCATCCGAACTGAGGAACATCATAAAAAGTATGCGCAGTTATTTAGACAAACATTCTACTGGTGAAATGAATAACAAAATGGACGACATCGAACGATTTCTTGAGAATTTGATACTAAACAAAACAATCCAAAGAAAAATGTCAGATTACTTTCCAAAAACTCAATATATATTTTTTTTTTCAAAAGATATTTTGTATTTAGTTCTTGTAAATGTTTTTGTTTCATTTGTTTTTATATTATGCTGGTGCATATGTACATATCTACGTTTTTAAAATATGTTCTAATAAACTTAAATTTTTTGAATATATGTTTTTTGGCAATATTTAACATGAAATTCTTTAACACGAAAAAAATATTTCAGTCCTTTCAGTTTCATGTTAAATGATTTTTACTGTTATTACTTTCACTTGAAATTTAATTGTTCAAGTAATATTATTTAAGAACATTTCTAAAATACTATAAAAAATAAATACAATAAAAATTTCCTTATAAAAATTGAAAATCATACTTACATTCGAACCACGAAATTCTTTGAAATTCTTAAGATATCCGACTACCCTAAAGTGGTGAATTTTGCCAAAAACTGACAAATTTTATTTATGATTTTATTTTATGCGCCATCTTATTAGCTTTATAAAAATACCAAGTTTATTACTTTCCATTCACTAGAACAAACACTATAAGTGTTTTAGTAAAAGCAGATGCCATTACTTTAAGCAAGATATATATGCCATGCTTTAAAACGCGTTTTACTCGAAATGTAATTTTTTTTTTAACACTCAAAATTGCTAAAAAAGTTTTGAACATAATTAACTGAATTTTTTTCTATAAGTTCTGTATAATAGTAGAACTATTTTAATATTCAGATTTATCAATCACTGTTTTATTACAAAATTTACAGCCCCTTATGTGAATATAATCACTGTTTTCTTAAGCAATTTCATATAATAACTCAGATAAAGGGCTCTAGTTTTTGTAAAAATTAAAATATTTCTTATCCTGAAGGTCATTTCAAAAACGTAAAACATAGCAACACATTAAAATGAAAAAATTGAAAATTTGTTCATAAATCTTTGGTACAGAATGGGCCGCGTTTATGCTATTTTTTGTCAATTTTTACCTATTTTTTCCCATTTTAGTAATAATAATTTATTTTTCTCTTCTTAATTTTAGCATATTTTTCTTAAAATGTGCTAAACGTATCTAAAAATAAGAAAAAAATCCCCATATCTCTATTTTTAAAAAAAAGTTGTCGCAATCAGTCGGATACCTTAATGTGTAAGCCTTGTAATATTCACCCCTATGATCCTAAAGGTAAAGGAGGATTGGAAGGAACACTAGCCATAGTACAACAAAATAATCTAATTTATTCACAATATTAATCGCCACACAAAATCAATCAATACAATCTTAGAGATGCCCTCATTTAATCTCTATGCCGACAATAAACGAGGTAAGCGAGATATGAGAAAACTGTTATACCAACCACATTTACTCAAGGCGATCGCTTTAACTTCTTATCTATTTAATCTGGATTCAATCTAGTGTCAATTCGTCACCTTAAGTAATTCAATTAGCAAATATTAAATATCCCCGATTCACATCCAATTTGATTAATCTTTGCTTCGATAGCAGTCTAGCCTATCTCTATCCTATCTCTCTCTAACCTGAAAAACTAGACTGCATATAGTAGTCTTAATTAGCATAATTTTGTTTTCTTCTTCGAAGTGGAGTTTTATAATAAAATAATTTTTAAAGACCAGAAATTCCCCAAAAGAATTAATAGTAGAAGGAGCTCAGATAGAACTGTTACAACCTTAGCATTTTTAAATTTGATAAACTCCGCAAGTAATTTTAACCTAGAAAGTATTTCTGTTTTAAATTTAAATTAAATTTTACAACATCTACTACGTTTTAAATTATTTGTAAGGACAAATAAAAACGGAGAGAAAATTCAGAATAATCGTACCTGAAATTTTCAAAAAAACTTTGCATGTTAAATTTATTATGATTTATCCCGCTTCTTTTCCGTATTCATTATAAACATGCAACTCAAAACAAACTCGATTTTTCTTAAACAAAAAAAAAAGGAAATTCATCCTTTGAAACAGGCATTTTCATTGGAAGATATTTCAAAAAGATTCATAAAAGATACTTCTGTCGCATGCAAGATTTAGTAGAATGAATCATTACTGAAGTTGAATTTATTCCCTGACGTACGTCAGAGAGATAATTTTTTCAAAATGCACGGAGGTGTAATATTTTTGGTTGACTTGTGTTGGTGACTCGTCTAAATTAAATATTAAAATAGAGTGAAATCGTGATATACGTACGTGCAAATAAAGATAGACCACAATTCTCCTTTTCCTTCATTGCATTATATGTTATCTTACACGAGGTGTGACATAAAAGAACAAGACTGGTCCAATAAATCATTGTACTTATAAAATCAGTTCTCCGTGATAGTATCACCTTCAAAGTAGTTCCCTCTGCATTCGATGATGCCATTTCTAGTAACAATCCAGGAACGAGGTTTTTGGAAGGCCCTTCAGGAGATTTTCCGTATTTGCCTGAATTTCTTCAACTGATTAAAAAAGTGGGTACCTTTTAAACAAGTTTTAATTGTAGGAAATAAAAAAAAGTCTTTTGGGGTTAAATCAGGTGAATAAGGAGGATTCCCCATCACAGTACGGGTGCATTGCATTGGTTCAACAGCCATTCTTCACTCCCAAATCTAGCCTTTTTTATATAATTTTTTCGCTAAGTCATGTTAGTACTTCAATGTAGAAGTGTTGATTATCAATCTGACCACTGATTTGAGTAGGAACTCACACATATCACGAATTTTGCAATGTTTTTGGACTGTAATTGCTGACCTTGGGTGCCCAGCAGGTTCATCATATTCCAAACTGACCTTTCTCCCTGAAAACCTCTTATACCTTTCAAACACATGTGTACGAGACGAAGTTTCATCTCCATAAACCTCGGTTAGTACTTGAAATTTTTCGTACTTGATTTCTTAAGTTTCGCAAGAAAATTGATGTTTTGATTCGACATTTTTCCGGCAGAATGCAGTTGCAAGTATTCACGCAATGAAGCAGTACTCCCAACTGAACTGGCCACATGGATAGAATAGGTACATGGGATGAGGTCACCAAAACAGTTGCTGCCAACTCCACTCTTTTTTCAAACTACACATTTAGTCTCGGTTGTGTGTGTGTGTGTGTGTGTGTGTGTGTGTGTGTGTGTGTGTGTGTGTGTGTGTGTGTGTGTGTGTGTGTGTGTGTGTGTGTGTGTGTGTGTGTGGTGTGTGTGTGTGTGTGTGTGTGTGTGTGTGTGTGTGTGTGTGTGTGTGTGTGTGTGTGTGTGTGTGTGTGTGTGTGTGTGTGTGTGTGTGTGTGTGTGTGTGTGTGTGTGTGTGTGTGTCATCTAGCGAGCCATCTACGAAAGGCTTGTTTACTGTTTCATCCACTGCGTATGGGATTACTTTTTTAGGCTGAATTTACTGTTTCTATTTCGTAAGCAGTATTTTGAATCATTCTACATTTAAATTTGAAGAAGCTATACACTCTCCATTTACGTGAACCTCTATTCTCTGACTCATGAAATCTAAATTATTTAAATTTTTAAAATTTTGACTGCATTTCCTGAAAGCTGAATGATTGCACTGTTGCCAATTGATAAGAATATAAAATTGGATTTATACCTGAAACAAATAGTTGTTTTATCTGCTTTTTTTGCAAAATAACTTCAAGCGAAGTCGAAAATTTAAGCAGTTTTCGTTAGGGTTAGTCGGCCTTAAGAAACCGGTTTTTGAAGTACATTTTTCCCATTTTAAAACCGGTTTTTAAATCAAGAAAACTTGTTAAAACTATTTAATAATGTAGAATTAGCATTCCTTCTGTTGTATTTACAAAGTCCACAAAACATTTCTGATTCAGCGAAGAAATCTAATGTACATTCTTTAACTTCAAAAATTGGAATTATTAAGTTATCTGGAAAGATATTGTCTATAGAATATTTCAAAATTCTTATGTGGAAACCGTTGATGAAGAGCAAATCGAAGAAACTTCTCATTAGAGTAATGTGTTGTTAAAAGAAGCCACAGAAAAATCAGTTCATAAGTTTCTTGAAGACCCTGAAGAAAAACTTACAAATCCAAAGACACTGACAGCTGAATTAGCATTATTTGAGGCAACGAGTAACAGAGCAAAAAAATTTAGATTTGTTATTTGATGCCTGAAAACTACAAAACCAAGCTCAGTAGCTAGTGAACGAGCATTTTCCATTTCATGCAATATTGTATCCAAAATAAGAACAAGACTTATGTTCATACCGTTCAATGGATATTTTTTGCTGTAAAATCCTATTTTCTGAAGAGAAATTAAGTTAAAATAATATAAATATTATTTGAAATTTTGTTTTGTGTTTTCGCGCGTTATTTTGTGTTAATGATATGTACATTTATGTTATCCTTAATATTTTTCTATTTTGACATTGATTTTGATATTGATTTCATTTTTTGTTATTTTATATAAATTAAATTAAATATTTTTTTATATTCTATTTTTTTGACAAAAATTCGAAAACTGGTTCTTTAAAAAGTCGTTTTTTGTGTATAAACCTTAGTTTTTGCAATTGTTTTTGATAAACATGCGTTTTACAGTGGTATTTGAAGCATTTTACTTATATAACTTTTTAACCCTTCATCTACCGACGGTATTTATAAGTACCACTCACTTTAAAATTACATAGAATAACCATTTTTACGAATACTCTGACGATACTTAGCTGGAATATTCTTTTAAATCCGTTCTTTCAAGATATATGACAGCACGGGCTCTATGATGAATAATTTAGTGGGTAAAGCGAATATATTTTTATAGCAGAAGTTGTGTTTTTAGCTGACTTTTTTATTGGATTGCGAATATTGTCATTTTTGTTCCGAAATTATTTGAAAGTTTATTTTAAGTGAAAGTGTATATAATTAATTTTACAGTTGAATATTTTTGTGGTACATATAAGTATCGACAGTACATTAGATGTTAGAGCAAGAACTTTTTTTGTTGTGGGTATAGCGTCATCACAATAGAGTTATGCCTTTTTTTTGTCTTTTTTTTTAACTTAACTTACTTATTTTGCTTTTTTTTTAAAGTTTTCAAAAAATTCTGAACTTTTTTTTACCACACAATTAAATGAAATATCTATAGCTTATTCAAAAATTACCAACATTTTAATTTCTTTCAGTGTAACTGAAATTTAACAATAATAGTAGATTTTCAAGATGATATATATATATTTTTTTTTCTTAGAGTGTCTGGAAAAAGAAGCTCAGTCTTCAGAAAGGTTTAGATTTATCACAGAACCTACCATCCTAAAGCAGTGATGCACTAACAGATGATTCTTCAGATGAAGAAATCTCAGCAAATTAACTGCTCGAATTTTCGTCAGATTCTTAAGATGACCATCAAGAGAATGAACAAGGCTCAAGGTGCAGTAGTTCCTGTTAAGAAAATCAGCATTTCTTACCCCAGGATGTGCTGTTCCTTAAAAACATTCAATCGAAACCTCACTCAAAATGCACAACGTGAAATGAACTTTTGTGTATTAATGAAAAGAAAAACAATTTCTTTGAATATCGTCAGATTAAGTTTATGTGTGCAAATTCTATTTTGGTGTGCAAAAAATTTAATTAAATTTTTTTAAAAATTCTTTTAATTTTTGTTTTCTGGTTATTTAGCATTTTCAAGAGTTAAAATTGCGTTAAAAAAGTCATTCTGTTTTTTCTTGTATAATGAGAATATTTTTGACGTTTGTGTGCTGACGGTTCTTGAAAGTACCAATTTAATTAATTATCTCTAGCGGAAGATAAATTTCCTGAAGTTGGGTTTTTTATTTATGTATGTCCCTTAATTTTCAATGTAGTGATGCAAAAACTTATTGCACGAAAAAATTGCAGTAAATCAAAATGTGGTAGAGATGAAGGGTTAAACTCATTAAATTTTTTAATTAACTTATTTAAAGTCATATTTCAAACTTTAAAAATTAAAATAACCTGAAATTCGATTACGTACTTATTTCACAATCATAATATCATTCAGTGCGTCAGTATGTTGCTTCATTTCTACTTTTTTCCTTTATCTCCACCCCCATCTCTCTATTCCTCTCTCCCACTCTCACTTTCTTTTCTCTCTTGAGATCTATCTGCCCCCTCTCTTCCTCCCTCTCAACCTCTTTTTTTTCCTCTCTTTCACTTTCCCCCTCTCTCTCACTGCTTCACTTTTCTCTCTTTCTTTCTCTCCCTTTCTCACTCTCTCAAGAGAAATAGATTTTATAACATTAGTACTAAAAATAAAGTAAAAGTGTGTGTTCATCAGTTAAAAATTAAATACGAGTGACGAGTGTTTATGTTAATTATTTCAAAATTTTAATTCCTACAAAAATCTAAAACTATATAAATTGCTAATTTAAGATGTATGGTCAAAAACTACGCAGACAGATTGTGAAATGCTATTATAATGGCATTTCGCAGAAAGTAATACTACTATTAGCTAATAGAAAAAAGCTTTACCTTCAATACTTTTTAAGCATATTTTTTAATTCCAACTGATGATCTTAAAAGATACATCTCTTGCTCAAACAAAAACAATCTGATGAGCCACACGATATATACTCATGCTTACCTCATTAGTTTCGTAAATGAAGAGAATTCTAACAAATCCTCTTTAGTTGAAGAAATCCTCTTGTAGAAGCGTACTTTTATTTTTAGGAAAACTATTGAACGGTTCTCGTTATAGGGAATCGTAACAGATGTTTGTGAAAAAAATAGCATAACATTTACACGACATTTATTTAAATGCCTTTAAGAATTTTAAATCAAGCTTTTGGACTTGCAATGTACTTTAAAAGTCTTTAAAAGTTGTTTTTTTAACATAATTATGTATTACAAAATGTCAATAATATTAAAAAAGAAAATCATAAAACATGCAAAATTTATAATGAATCGTAGAAATGAGCTGTAGCTGTTTCGTATTGTAAAATATTTAATTCTATTTAAATTTCTTACCTTTATTTTGAACTAATTTTTGATTGACTATTTAAATTATACTGTAGTTTTATAAATGTTCTTCAGATTAAAAATTCTCTTCCATATTATTATCGTCTGCTTTAATTCTATATATAATTCCAGTAACTGTAATTTATATAATTATTTTATTTATTTGCGGATATAAAATCGTTTGTTGTTAAAATTATGCTGTTTAAGTAGGCATCTTTTACAGTTATTCGAAATATGCTTTTATCTGGTGAAAAGAATTATAATATGCATAATGGACGCCAATTGAACTTGATAAGCAATTAATTTTCACATATTTTTGAGTTATTATCGTTCATATAGAGATCTTTCTGATCATTTGAGCAATTATAAGAATAAATATAAATTTTGGCTACAATTATTCGCAAAAGCATCTACTATCAACCTGAGGAAGATTTATTGATGTACTTCCTTATATAAATGAAAATTATCACGTTATTTAAATTAAAAATTTCTGTTATTTAGCATTACTTGATACTCTTTTACCGCTGGCCTTTTAATTTCCGAAAAAAACACACAATTTTCAATATTTATTTACATTAATTATTTCAAAAAGAAAATATTTTCAGTGAAAGGTTACCGTCATTCTCAAATACTAACAAATTATTCAGAAATGCATCCTTCTATTTCAAGTATTTAAGAATTCAGTCCTTTCATTAATGCATATTACTTTATTTATAAAACATTCATATGGTGTTATTCACTAAAAAGATCACTATTTTGAAAAAACGATAAGCGTTTCCACTTTAGGGTTGTGACAATCTTTGTTGCCAAATCTGGAATTAGTCACCAAATCTGGAAATGGGACCTGGAATTAGTCGCCAAATCTGGAAATGAGAAATCGTTACTCCTGATGATCCTGAGCAAGACAATGGAACAAAATTATTAAATTGCTGTATTGTCATCGGTTCTTGACAAGTGTGCAAAATTTCGAGAGAGAGAGAGAGTCAATCTGACCTTTTAAAAGGGGTACAAATCAAGTTCAAAGATTCCGTTACATACAGGTGAAGCTAATAAAAGCGTGTTACAATAGTAAAAAAGCTTCAGTTCATTAATCTTTGTTGACATTTTCTGACACAATCGGGTAATTTGCACTAGACCCTCACCTCCTATCTGTTTAAATGTACATACTACAGTTCCTTTAGATCAAACAATCTCTGACAAAACCCAAGAGTTAAGGGAAAACATGTTACATGTAGCACGAGATTTCTAAAGAATATTTTTGTCCATTTTAATAACGTCTGTGGTTTCATTTGGAAACTAGCATATAATAAGATGTAAATAAATAAAACCTAACATTTAATTTATTACAAATGTACGTTTTAAGAAGTTTTAGATGATAATAATATTGGTCTAAACATTTTCTCATAAATTTTAATATTTTTAATTTTATTGCTACCTTTATTAACTAAATCAGAATTACATTGAAAACAAATAGGAATTATATTCTTATAAATTGATAAATGAATATTAATGTACCTGAATGAGAGTGAAAAAAGATAATAATGTTATTTATTAGTTGAAAAAATACTCAACGGGATCAGACGCGATATTGGTTAGTGATGCTGAGCGCTTTATCGAGGGCCTGGGTTCAAATCCCGGAAAAGGTGTTGATGTATGTAAATGTATAGTGAATGTAAATGGGCACTTTTAATATTTGGCGGTTTGAAAGTTCTCCTGAGAGGTTGGTGGTAGATAAAGCGAGGTAGGAGACCATTAAAACACCCCTTAAAACGTGAGTGGTACGGAACCAAAACGTATTGTCGCCTGCATGATGCTCAGAGTTGTGACCCAAAACTGCACACCTAATCTTGCCCCTTTTCCACGATGAATTTTTTGGGCCTCGATCTGACTCTTTCGATCGATTGCATTAGTAGCAACAGTAGGATAAAATAGCACAGATATTTTCTTAATTTATAGTTGCAGTTGTTTTTTATTGTAGTTTATATTCAAGAAGCAAAAAAAAACTACAATTTCTCAAACTCTTTTTTAAATTTAAGACAAAGAGAAAGAGATAAACCAGAATACGTATAAATCAATCCTCCGAAGTGAAATAATTTAAAGAATATAATTTGAATAATATTTTTATCTTTATACAACTTCATGTTTTTGCAGACTCAAATTTCTTCCTATAGAAGAAGCCAATTATATTGTTTATAAGTATAAAATATAAGATATTGTGTGTATAGCTTTCTTATTTACCTATAAGTAATAGTTATTGCTTTTATTATAACTCCTATTCCAGTTATTCAAACCATTTTAATTATTCAGGAACCTTATCTAAATTTATAAGCATTTGTTTTATAATTTATGATTTAAATCACCTTTAATGTCAATATCCACTACTAAGTGTACCACATAATAAAATATTCACCAAAAAGTATCTTGACTTTTTATGTTCTTTGTCGTAATAATATTGGAATTATGCACTTCCAGAATAAATTATTCTGTCATGAAGCTAAAGCATAAAGGTAAGCAAATAGGATACATTTATTTCTAATCATAAATAAAGAGATAAAATGTTGTTATTTGGTCTACGTAACAAAAAGGAAATGTTTAATCATAAAACGTCAAAATGCATTTTTCATTCTAAATTACGCGCTTCTACTACTAAGCGGCAATGCTTTTAAAAATAAGCAGAAAGATGAGAAATCATCAGAAATGTAAACATTAAGAAGGTAATAACAAAGAAAAACGATGTTTCTTAATCTGCTAAAAAAATCATTTTGAAAGACACATGAAACATGGTTTGAAAGAAAATAGGAGACTATTTTTTTTTAGGAGGGGGATATCTCTAACCTATTTTGTGCATTTGTTTGACATTTTTACGAATAACTACGATTTGAGAATTTATACATCATTAAAGTTTAAAATTCAAACTTATGTTGTAAATGGAAGTAATTTAGAAGATTAAATTCGAGAAAAAACTGTTTTCATATTATAGTTTTATACATATATAGACAGTAAATTTTTAATTTCTCTATAAGTTTTAAATCTTGGGGTGAAAGACTGAATTTATTATATACTTTTTCATCAAAAATTGTCAATTTGAGATTTATAATATATATTTTCTTAACTTATTCACTCTCTAAAAGATAAAGAAATGGTCTCTGTTAAGAAGATATTCATTTCATCTATTAATTTAAAATTCATTGAAAAATTATATTCCCGTTTCACACTAATTCGTAATATAACACGAATAATTGGATTAGAATACAAAATAATGTATTAAATTTTACTAAAATGCGCTTTTGAAAACCTCAAACAATATTTCTTAGTTATTGAACCCTGAATATAAAATAAAAAATAAATTTGATTAATAATAAACAAAAATTTAAAAATAAATGTCATGGACATTTAGATATCTAATGTAAAATCCTTCAAAGAAAATATAATGCATTTTGTTTACCACAAAGCTTTTTTTCTCTCAGTTATACTGATCTAAATGTATCTAAACAAATATAAATAAGAATATACTTTTATTGTCAAAAAGTTTTATAATCAAATTTTTATTATAAAATTTTGTTTATTAACTACTAAAACAAATTTTATTGTTTGCTATTTATATTTTTGATGAATGCACTAGCCTTTTAGAATAATAAACTGTTCAATCATAAGAAAGTTATTTAATCTGTTTTGCAAATTTGATGAGAAAATCATAAAACTCAATTTTTTAAATCTCTTTTTTTTCCACATACGTAACAACAGAAGATGATAAGTATTAGCGCCTTAATACTGGTGACTGGCTTCAATCTTCTCTGTTGTTGGTGGCTTAGAATTCTTTGCGATTACACATGTCTTTTGAGACAAAAAAAACCACAATAATTTCCCTGCCGAAAATGACAGTAGAGATATTGCTCATTCTACAGGTTCCTCCCCTTATATCTTGCGCAAAAGATATACACTGCTGGCCACCGTAAATGCAACACCCTGAAGGAAGCACGCAAATAACATGAAATTTACAACATGCATTAGCGGAGGTGAGATATGTAAATGATAAGAATTTCAGCGCAGACACACATCACGCACGCCTGGGGCGCCACCTCAAAGCGCTATTTAAGGCTTGGAGATTTCGACGATTTCAAGTTCGGCAATTGTGTTTTTCTTGTGGTTTTTTCAAAAACCGATCAGTTATGTCTCGTAGAAAACAGCGATCAGCTTTTGATCAAGTATCCGAGTTCGACAAAGGAAGGATAAGTGGCCTACCGAGATTGTGGACTATCTTTCAGGGAAATCGGTAGTCCTGTTGGACGAAACCAAATAACTGTAATGCGGATATGTGACCGTTGGATGCAGGAGGGTACGACGGATCGACGTGGTCGATAGCATCCACCTCAGTGCACCACTTCACGTGAGGACAGGAAAATTGTGCGCATGGCAGTGACGGATCGCTCAGTCGCATCACGAACCATAGCACAGCACATTGAGTCTGTAACGCATCATTCAGTGTCTGCGCGTACCATTCGACGCCGTTTACAGCAGAGTGGTCTGTCCGCAAGACTCCCGCTTGGTCTACCCTTGACGCAGAACCACAGACGTCTCCGCCGCCAATGGTGCGATGAAAGAAGGATGTGGGCGGCAGAATGGAATGAAGTTGTCTTTACTGACGAGTCACGCATCTGTCTGCAACACCACGATGGTCGGATTCGAGTCTGGAGACACCGTGGAGAGAGGATGCTGAACAGTTGCGTTATGCACCGCCACACTGGTCATGGACCAGGTATTATGGTATGGGGCGGTATTGTATATGACTCTAGCACTCCTCTAGTACACACTGTGCAGGTACTTTAAACAGCCAGCGCTACATCCCTGAGGTGTTGGATCTAGTTGTCCTTCCTTACATTCAGGACTTGGCCACAGCCATATTTCAACAGGATAATGCGCGACCACACGTGGCACGCATTGTCCAAAGGTTCTTCGTCAATCACCAGATTGAATTGCTTCCCTGGCCGGCTCGCTCTCCGGATCTTTCGCCAATAGAAAACATGTGGTCCATGGTTTCTCAACGATTGACCCAGATTACACCCCCATCTGCCACACCAGATCAACTTTGGCAACGTTTGGAAGCTGCTTGGTCTGCTGTACCCCAAGAACGCATCCAAAGTCTCTTTGAATCAATGCCGAAGCGTGTGGCAGCGGTAATCTCCAACAATGGAGGCTACTCTGGCTAGTGATTCTGGCAGGAACCACCACAGAAGTCTATAAATTTAATCATTTGATACTTGGTCAACACGTTATCTAAAAAATAAATTTTGTTGTGCTATCTCTTGTCTTTCTTGGTGTGGCATTTATGGTGGCCAGCAGTGTAATATGCGCCTTATATCATCCCAAAAACCTGTGCATTTCGCATCATCAATACTAGATGATGCACGCCTACTTATTGCATTTTTAATGTTTTATGAAGAAGAAAATAGGATATGTTAACATTTTCATTTAATAGCAGGCAATCATTTTATTAAAAAAATATTAATGAAAAATTTCTTTTTCCAAAATTGCATAACAATAACTCTTATTTGATTTTCTTATCTGTATAAAAAGAATATAGAATCGACTCTCGATAATTCAAACCTTCGATAACACGAACCTCTCGATAATTCGAAGTACATGCTCAGTCACTAGAAAACTCTTGATGTTTCGAACTAAATCAATACGTTTTGGTACACTCAATATTTCGAAGTAAAATCTGCTTCTGGCTAGACTACAACACACTATAATTTGAAGTTTCTTATAAAACTCTCAAAAATTCGAACACACACTATAATGTAGAGTCCTGTAACAAATAGGTTGGAGTTTACATGTTTTGTGTTGTATTGCCTCTGCGTGTCTTTCCTGTAACTTTGCCTCTTTGGTGACCATCTGTCTGCTGTTCTTAATGTTCCTCAGGTGATAAAGTATTTTTACGGCTTTCCTTCTTCAGGTGCACAACAGACCAGCCGCACCTGTTGTCAGCCATCCCTATCTTTCGTTTAACGCGTTGCCTTGCTACAAAAGTGTTCAGGAAGGATGATTCACAATTGTGAAAAGGAGATGCGTAGGATTGTGTATGAATGAATTCCTTTAATGCAGGACAATTTTTACTATTGTGAAATATTTATACTGTATAATATGCCCTTTTGAAAAATAATTTAAAATAATTTTATACATATCTACAAGTGTTGTTTTATTACATAGTTTCAAGTTTAAATGTGTTAGGAAAAAAATTCTCTTCGTGTATTTTAGGAATCATTTTCTACCCTCTTGATAATTCAAACTCTTGATAATTCGATGTTTTTCATTGGTCCCTCCAACTTCGAATTATCGAAAGTCGACTGTACTTGTAAGTAGTTTTTACTTATTTCAGCGACTGTCTTTTTATCAGTAGTATAATTTAGCAGCTAGATGGTTGTAAATTTAAGATCCTATTCCACCAAAGACCAACATGAATTGAAAATTAAAATCAACTAGGTGTAAAAGGTGTTGGAAAAGTGGAAAAGTTGGAGAAAAAGTACATTTCAGCTGTTATGTTACAAATTTTTCGTGGCATGGTTTTTTTATGGGTAATTTGTACAAAATGTTCTGTTTTTGAAAAACTATCAGTATTTTGCTAAATTCAAGAGTCAAATCGAATTTTTTTTTATTTATCTAATACATGAAACACTTGAATGATGATTCTTTTATTTTTTAAAATTCTGGTGGACCATATAATCAAGTTCGTGAAATTCATGATTACCAAGTCATGCTATGAGTTCAGATACAAAATGAGGTCTTAGCTGCGACTTAAGCTCAGCAGATGATTGTAAACGCCGTCAATGGAGATCATCTGCAACATTTATCAAAAAAATTTTAATCTTTCACACATATTGATCAAAATTCGCACTCAGTACAATGAACTTTACAGAAGTTATTTCTCTGTTGAAGATTTCTAAGGTTCTTCGTTAAATACATCAAAAGCTTATTCGTTTATCGAACGGTTAAGAGATTTTCTGAGAATAACAGAATTTCAGATTGTACGAAAAACGGGGAGAACACCAGCTCCAGTCAAAGAAGTATGGGAGTTCATTGGTCCAATTCTTGTTGAAAGAAGATCTTTCTCGCTGGACAGATGAAAGTGACAAAAGAAATCTCTCTCATAGTAATCGAAGAGTTAATGTTAAGATGTTATCGAGAAATAACTGGTCAATTTCTGTGTAAGGAATAAAAGCACCTGAGGTACCTTTAAGCAAAAGCTCAACTGCAGCGACATGCTCAAAATGGCCAAGGAAGATTGTTTACCAATGATAAACTTTTGACGTTGATACGGCCATTTTGTCGACCACAAAATGGCCGTATATACGCATGAAGCTGAAGAGATGAAAGAATGTGAGCAGCGAGCTCATTATCCGGCTTACGTAAAGGTTTGTGGAGGCATCAGATCTGAACACGTCCCACACATAAATTCATTTTTGCAAGACAGTGGTGAAAAGCATGGCAAACGTTTATCAAGACACTATCATAGAATCAATAGTAAAGACCCTGAACGTAAATCTATTCAACTGAAACTTATGGACTTTTCAATTGAACTCTCCCTCCTGCTCATAAACAGAACACGATCCAGGGCATGTTGAAAGAGAATGTGCCAGACTTAATACAACACGAAGATTGGCTTTCCAGCAGATTTTTAAGTCCTCTCGGCTATAAATTTCGGTCAGAATTGGAGAAAAAGGTGTGACAAACACGTTGTCCAAAATAGAACAGCCTTAAAAGTTTTTTAAGGAAAGCAGTGATGAAAATTCCGATGGAAGTAGTACATGCTTCAATAGATGATTGGTCAAAAAAGATTGAAGATTGTGTGTCATCAAAAGGGACATCTATCTCAATAAAAGGTGGAATATGTTATAATTATTGCTAACTTTTAGTTTCAAATTTGATTATAAGGGTTTTAATTTTAACAACTTTATACTAGTACTAGCAGGTATACCCATTCTTCGCCCGTGTAAATTGAAAAACTAAACAATACAGATTGAAGGATAAAGAAATGTTAAAGGAGTTAATTTTACTTGAATTGCAAATTAAACAAAAAAAAAGTTTTTCTCATATCTCATCTGAACAAACAAACCATGTTTGTTAAATTTAAAGTCTGAAGGTCTAATAGTTGATAAAAAGGATTTTTTTTTTATTTATAACACACCGTAACTCTCTTGTGGGTCAATTTTTGAAAACATCTTCCTAACCTAAACTCTGCTCAGCAAAAGTAACAGAATGTTACAAATTTTGTGTAATGAACGCTTAAAATAGTGTAACTAATTCATAACTGGATGTGTAATATGTTAATATTACTTTCTGTTGTTTTTATTTTATGTTAAAATTATAATATTCGCAAGCAACGCCGTTCCTTACATTATAATGGCGATTCATTGGAAACATAGCGAAATGTTGTTGATTCAGCCAAGTTGGCATCATTTTTGGTGACGAGGTTAGGAACTTGGCGATTGATTGAACGGTGTAGTAGTTGTCTTGCTGTAGCGCCACCTGATGGAGAGCTGCAACAAAGAGGATAGCACAAAAACCTTCTCCACAAAAAAATACATATACATGACAATTTTCATAGTGATCTGCTGAACGGTGTTGGAGTGTGTGTGAAGCGATTTCATATATACAAATATCCATTTTTCAATTCCTACTATTAGTTCACACTCTCTATATGTATTTATATATTTATCGTCTTCAAATTTTCAATCGTTATAAAATACATTTTAAGGCACTCAATTGAGCTGAAATTTTATATACACGATTGTTTTGGGTAACAATACGATACTTTACTTATAATTAATTAAAATTAATTGACTGAAATTATTTAAAGAATACAGATGCAGCCAAGTTTGCTTCACTTTTAGCGACTTGGGTCAAAACTTTAAAGATTTTTTTTCTCACGTTTCCAAGCATTCAGTTGAACTGAAATTTTATATACACGATTGTTTTGGATGACAATACGATACTTTAATGATAATTAATAAAAATTAATTGCCAATTAATATTGTGATTCTTTCCTATGTGTATACATATTTATATTAGTTGTAACTATTTAATAAAAAGTAACTGAAATAAATATTTGTTTGTTGATCTAAGTAGGAATTGACTTAAAAAATTTTTCTTATATTACTTGTTATATGCATGTATAGATCAGCATTTATAGCACAGCTAGATACATTAAATGAATTCGAGTCCTGATTCGAAAGATTTTTCCACATTTTCGTAAGAAAAATTACTTTTTAAATAATCATTGGAGAACGAAAAAAACTGTAGTATTGCTCTTAGCTATACACAAACATTTCAAAACCTTTGGGTTTCTTGTAATAATAACAACAGTAATAGTAAAACTCACCCAACATTATATCTTGTAAATTATTTCAACAAATTTTTAAGTTTTAAAACTTTCCCAAAAGAAGAAACTAATTGATTATTTTACTTACACAAAATTATTTATTAAGCCAACTTTCCATTAGAAATAACATATTTTTCTCATTTTACCAAAAACACAAATAACAAGCTATGAATATTAATCTTTCTAACAAATACCTGTTCTATAAATAAACATGTAATCAAAACTACGTGCATAATTCCCTAATTATCCAGATAACTGCTTAATTATGCTCTCGGTATTTTTTTCTTTTCTTTTTAATTTAATTTTCATCTTTTAGAAGACAAATCTTCCTTTGTACTTTAAAGGAATGGAATAACATTTTTCTTTTTTGAAGGGAGGGAATTCTCGAGAAAAATTAAGAAATGCTGCTAACTTTGTGTACTTGACAAGAACTACTTTAAGCTGATTAACATTAACGAGTCTTCTTAACATGTTGCAATTCCTAAGAAAAGCAGTCATAATAAACTTAAATGCTTTTATTAGTAAGACGTGCGAGGAAACTTAACTAATGAACAACGGAAAAGTAATTTGAAACGAGATAAAGGAAGTAATTTTTTTTTCTTTTTTACTCTCTAAGTTGCTAAAAATCGTTACAGTGTTCGTGTTACGTTAATACTGAGTGAAGATTTTGGATTGTATTTTTTTTTCTGATTTGGTTATTACTCTTTTTGAATTATTCAAAATTAAAAGTGTTTTATATTTCTGTGTGTGATTAAAAATTCCCATTTGTTAAAAATTAAAACAAATTGAATAGATGACTTATTTTCTAGTTGTAGTTGTAGTTTGGCTGGGTGTGAGCACTTAGTTCTTCCGAACTTTCTGACATTTAAAATGACATTAAAACGCTTTCTCAAATTGCCCTTTTTTAATAAATGATGATTGAAATTAAAAATATAACTGTTGTAAATTAATTTAAAAGGGAAAGAGTTACTTTGATATGAACAAAATTACAGTTATAAAATAAAGATAAAAATTGATGAAAAAATCTTCTTGAGGGAAGTGAAAAGGGTGATGCCTCGCCAATCCAGTTGCAGCAAAGGAGTCCAACTTGTGACGGGGCTATTCGTGAGATTTCCGAACTAATCCTCTTGGGAAACTTTGGGGCTAGCATTTATACTAGTTCACAGCCTATATATAAAGCCTATATATTCACACTATATAAAGTCTAGGTTTTGTAGATGTAAGGGAGAGAAGGAGCAGCCAAGCTGTCAAGTAAGTTTAATTCCGGAGAATTGCTTCATGAACGTAGCGCGCGTTTAAAAGGTATAAATTATAAAAGTAAATTATCAGATTGAAGATTGAAGATAGTAGATTCAGTACCGACCTGAGGTCAGTTAGTGATAGTTCTCCTTGTCCATTTCTGGAAGTCGGGTTTACTTAGAATTGAGTATTAGGATTAATCGACGTTTTAGGAATCACTCCTATGTTTCTTCTTATAGTTAAACTTGAGATTGTTTAAGTGTTTGTCAGTACTTGAACAAATATATTTGTTATTATGGCATTTGTTGGTGATGCTATGTTTCCTCCCACACTTAGAGACGCTCTGGGTGGAGTGAGCGGGGTCCCAAGTAAAAGAGAGTCCTTAAAGAGAGAAATTTGATGTAAAACGTTAAAATGAGTTGGTATCGAGTGGAGCTTCTGTGATTGGTTAACTAGAAAAGTAGGCTATTTTTGCAATTAATTTTAAGTGAGAAACTCGTCCAATCATTGAACAGTTAAGAGCTAGAGCAAATAGAGCTACAAAATTGGGTAGAATTTAAGAATAAATGTAAAGGATAAATAATTAAATAAAACAGAGCATATTTATATATAAGAATTAAAGAAAGGTAGGATCAATTAAGATTGATCTGGGTGAAAATTTAGATCAGCAGTATGTTTTTCAATGCTAGGGATAAATTTTTCATCAGAATTGTCAATTTTTTAAAGAAATTTGCATCATTTCTCTTGATAGTTTGACTAATAGTGGATATCTTAGCGGCTCTGAGGTCTACACTCATCATAAACCAGTGAACATTAAGAATATGCCTGACATTTAAAATTTGTGCACTTTCTGTATAATTAATATGAGTGTTTGTGTGCTGCTTGTCCCCAAACAGTATAGGAGTAAGTCAGGATCAGTTTTAGAATCAGAATTTTGTTTCTATTATTCAGTTTTGATTTTTTGGAAATTAAAGGGTAAAGTTTATGCGTAACTTTTTAAAATTTATCTCTAATATATGTTACATGTTGTTTGAAAGTGAAAGTTTTATCTAGAAAAATTCCTAGGTATTTAGCTTGATTAGACCAGGAGATTCTATTCTCTCTGACGTAAATGTCTGGTGCTTTTTTGTATCTAGCGAAAACTATAGCTTTTGTTTTTAGATTGATGATGGCTATTTTCCTCTTGGTAAACCAGTCGTCAAGTTATGCCAGGTATCGTGTGACCATATATGAGATGAAGGCTGGTTCTTTGTGTCGACAAAGTTCCGCTGTGTCGGCAGCATACATGCAAATTTCCATGTTGTTAGTGGTGGGAATGTCGTTGACATAGAATGTTGAAGAGCGTGGGAGAAAAGAGGAGCCCTTGTGGGACCATTATTGCATTTTTACGATTACCGTCCCTGGCACTTTGTAGTGATAAACTGAGTCAAGATATAGGTTGAATTTGGAATAGTTACAACTTGCATCTATCCTTATCTTTCATATATTCTATAAGCCTTAAAGAAAGCTTAGTTTTAATATTCCTCTCAAATTTAGAACTGTAAATACATTTGAAGAATAAAATAATTATTGAATAAAAGTGATCGGGAGTCTCTCACATAAACTCTAGACACTTTTCTTGAACATTTATCGAATAGAATTCACACAAATTTTGCAAACAATTTACTGATCTAAATATTAATTTTTTTAAAACAATGTTTTGCGTCATTCCATACACAATCTCTCTCTCTTTTCAAGCTAACTTTTTAAGAAATGTGATTTTCCCTTACAGATTAATCTGTAATTAAGAATTACAAAGCAGTAACCTTTCCTATGTAACGTGTTGTTGTTGGTAATGCCACATGTCAGACGTAGCCAGATCAAGGCCCACGAAATTCCTTATGGCATTGGGCTATATTGTACACCTGTCGTTAGCCGTAGCTTTGAGCACCATGAAGGTGACAGTACGATTTGGCTCGGTTCCACCCCAAATTTGATTGAGAACACCCTGAGAGTGCAGGGGCCTCCCACCTCTCATCCCTTCCACCAACCTCACAAGAGATCATGCGGCTCGACGGCTATTTAGAGTACCCCCCCCCCTGCCGTAAAGGCACTACACATTTACAAACATCCATGCCTTCTCAGGATTCGAAGGGCCTACGGCACCGTAGTCCGCGTCGCTAACCACTATACCGGATGGGTGACCCAATGTAACTTAATTACAGGGTTTTATAACAAAAATATATGTATATCCTAAAAATTCTTAGTTTTATAAGTTGATAAAACAGTCTTGTTTTTTCCATTAAAATGAACGACATTTATTTGGTATTTCAGAAATAACATTCTGAAATTTTATTACGAAAACTGCATTAAAACGAAAGGAAATATTTTCAAATATAATTACAAATTAATCAAAGGAAATGGGTTTTATTGAACACCAAATATGGGTGTTCTAATCATTTTTATGATAACGTTCAGTAAAATTAGATAAATTTATTAATGTTTATCAAAAAAGGGTTTTACATATCGTATTACTAATACGAAAGAAATTATTATACATCACACACAAATTAATCACGATATATTAAATTAATATTTTCAAGAGATATAACTGATTTGTCCAAAGTATTTAAAGGGAAAAAACCCTTCGCGACTAAAGAAAAAGGGAATTAATATTCAATTAAGAAGATCAAATAATTAATATAACCTTAGAATCCCCTTAAATCATTTTTAATCAAATTAAATTTAAAAACTTTTATTAGTTCATATCAATAAAGGTATCACTTTCTCACATCTTTCTTTTTTAAATGGATAATGTTAAAAAGCGATAAGTGAAAATTAAATCGAAAAACTAAATTGTTAGAAAGTACCAAAAACTTTATTTTCGGTATCTAATCAAATATTAATTTTTACATGAGTTTTTTTCTCCCATTTCTGATCATTTAATTTCTTAAAATTAAAAAAAGCGTTGTTAGATATAAATGAGGAAAATGTTAATGCTTGCGGGATTACTACAAGATAAGCAATTAAAGTGAAATGTTTAGTAAGTAAAGGATATGTGAAAAATTACTAATTGTTTCAGGAGGAAGAAGAAAAGGCATTTTTTATGACATCCTCTTTTTAATGAGGATGAAATATTTCACTCAATTTCTTTCACACCTTTAAAAAGTTCGTTAAATATGGAAGTGCTCTTCCATGTCATCATTTTAGACTCTTTATTTTCTGCAGCAGCTCTTGGCTTTAAGGATCAGAATTTGTAATGAAAACTTTTTTTTCCTTTCATTTGAAATTTTAATGGCATGACTAAATTATGAGTCTATCAAAAAATGTTAAAATACATAATCTTAAATAAATCAATGTCTTTCAGATGTTTTCTTTTTTAAATTAAAAAATGAAACTTAAAAATTGAAGTGATTTGAAGAAATTAGGTAATAAGAGTAACAACAATTTTTTTGAATTTTAATCAGATAAATTGAGAAATGCTTCTCAAAATTTCATGTCCTGTAAAATAATTTTTATTATTGCTTTATCTTTATTATTAGAATTTAAAATAATTATGCTTATTATATATATATATATATATATATATACAGTAACATAAAATGAAAGAAATACATGATAATAAAATTGATAATACAAAATAATATCACTAACAAAGCTAGAAGATTCAAACCAGATTACAGAAACACACTTTAAAAATAATGGAAGAGTCTATTATAGAAGAATTAACTAAGCGTATGTATAACATGGAACAGAATTAGAACTTTAAAATGTAAGAAGCCAAAAGAGTCAATAGACAAAATGAAGACCTGTTATGATTTCTAAAGCTGTTGCTGAATTAGGACCAGCAAAATTAGGGTTAAATATATTTTATGGATCCTACCTTCCTGTTCAGCAGAAATTTATACATAACAGAAAAACATACAATATTGAAAAGTTAGGCCTAAAACCAACACGTGTAATTTGCAACAAAAGAAAAATAAAATAAAAATAATAGAAAATATGAAAGGAAATGAATCCTAACAAAATACAAATAAAAATAATTTTGAAAAGGAATAATGAAGCAAAAACTTACATGAAAAAATGCAAATAACCGGAGAGCGGGAAAAACTGTACGTACGAGAACAATACGCTAAATGATCGTTAAAAAAATGACGTGTTAAGTATATATATATATATATATATTCTATCTTTTAAAGCTCAAACAAAATAAAGCTTTGTCTCTCTACTGTTATATTTACCTCTTTTACTCAAATCAGTATATAAAAACTCAAAGTTTTGAATTACGTGCATTTTTTTTGCCTTGTTCAAAAATGTAATATGAAATAAATTATGTTGAAATACTATATTCGTCTGATTTTCTTACAATGTTAGTCAGGCAAAGGGGAAAAAATTGATAGTACAATTTCCTTAGCTAAAAAGAATAATTATTTGCTAATTTCCTTAGATATTAAAGTAGTAAATCATTTTCTTTTACGTCATTTACTTTTTGTATTTATATGAATAATTACCTGAATGTTAAGCAGTTTTTATAGTTATTATCAGTCACACATTTTAGTAGCTAATTTATGCATATATATATTCTCATTATAAAAATATAATATTAATGCTAATTTTATTAATTCACTCTCATTTTGTGTGATTTTTTTTCTATGTCTAATTTTACCCTGTTCACTCGATTTTACTCTCCGAAGTTATTAATGTAAACATATAAAGATCTAGAATTTTCTAATATAATATGTATTGAGATTCTTAGATGGAGTCGAAGTTATAGAGCTTAGACAAGAACAAATTCTTGAAGTTTACTGGAGTATATTATCTATAATTTATCATACTTTTCTTCATCTCTCCCTTAGGGTATTACTACTTTAGAAGTTACGAAAAGCCATAACAGTATAAAGATAATTTCAAATTTCAAGATTTACAGTCGGACCCCGATTTACCGAAACTCTATTTAACGAATTTCGCAATGTAACGAATTTTTTTTTTCTTTTCCCGATTAAAATGAAGGCAAAAATACCCTATTTAATGAATGATAAACTCCGAATTAACGAATTATTTCAACAGCTGGAAATTTTTTGTATTAATTTGTATTAGTAAAAATAGACTTTTTTTTTCAAATGACATATATTTTTTGTCTGGAACAGAAAAAGACTTTTCTTGTAAGCAGAAAATTTCCACGGGAGAAGATGACCATTATTAGACTTCACAGATGCAGAGGAGCTACGATTGTAACTTATCGTGTGAGTTTTGAACTGCACAGGAAATTCTCTTCTTATCTTATCCAACTCCACAACGCAGGGGATATTTAACGTTTAAAGGATTGTGTTGCATTTAATGACGGACTGTCTATCTGGGCAACTCTTGATTGTCGGTTTTTGCACAGATAGGCAGATCCATTGTTGATAAGAAATTGTTGATCTGTCGGAGCTAATAACGGTTCTGATGCAGAAATTGATAGAAAACCTCCTTTAAAAACTGTTACATTTTCTAATACTTTACATTGTTCGGAAATTGTCAGATCAACCTTTATGTAGCAGGACGTAAATGAGGCAGTATTTTCTTCTCAGGATAAAGTCGAAAAAGTACTAATTTGAATCAGGAATCAAAAGAATTGTCAAATATCTCAGTATTTTTTAAATTTCCAATTAACTGGTGCATAATAGTTCTCTAATAGTAGTATTTTTAGCTGTTGGAAAAAAGTATGTAACTTCTAACAATGGATATTTTTTGCGTAGTTGTTTATTATAGAATTTCCAAAAGGTAAGTGAAAAGATATATTTTGTTTGGACCCTTATATAACGAATAACCTCGATTTAACGAACAAAATGTTCGGTCCCAATGAATTCGATAAATTGAGGTCCGACAGTATTTAGTTCTATTTAGCATAATACTTGCTATTTATATTCAGTTATTTCGTTTGATTTGATGTGCTTCTGTTTTACCTTTCAAAATAAGATTCTTGTTAAGTTAAATAACCTTAATAATTAAAATAACCTTAGCTCTTAACTAATAATTTAAAAGTTAGCCTTCCTAAAATTTCTGGAACCTCATCAGTTATTGGAATAAAACCAAATTGCATGCAATTATATCGGAACGGTTTCATCAATCCTCGTTTTAATTTTAGTAACAATATTTATGTGCAATGTGCAAGGCACTGAAGCCTGTTAAAATTATCCAAACTTAAAGTTCCCGTTGAATATTGTTTGGATAATTATCTCGTAACTGACAATATTTTATTCTTTAAATTGCTACATGTTATTCAATTTTTAAATTTTTATCCTATTTTTTATCAAATTCATTTGTAAAAAAAAAAACACTTTCTCTTTTTATTTTTACCGAGTAAATTGAAATTATATTGTTTTTATAGAAATAAGAGAGGAATTCTCTCTGTAATAATCGAAGAATAATTTCAAAACATTCGGAAGAATCAATTAACTAATTGTGGATTAAAATTAGAGGCGATTATCTCAAAATAACTAAAACTGCTTTAAAAATATTGTTACAATTTTTTGCATCGCATTTGCGTCAATTCGGAGATTTTCAGCATTAACAAATATAAAAAATTAAAAAAGATCGAGACTTTTAAATGTAGATTATGAAATGAGAATGGCATCATTTTTACGACCAAATTTGAATGAAATTATTAAAAATCTTCAAGTTGAAATTTCACATTAAAAGTATTATTATAACTACTTTGTAATTAACAACTCAATAAACATTTTATTGTCTTTGCGGTACATATTATTTTATTTAACATTGAAAATTATATTATATAAACTATTTCTCATTGTGTATTATAGATAAAATTCTTTTAAACATATTTTATTATTAGTGAGCCGCCAATTTTTGAAATTATTAACAGAGTACCGCAACAAAAAAAGGGCTGGTAATCAATGAATTAATGAATTGAAGTACCTAAACATTCCTTACAAGGGATTCTACCATTGAATACCATTATATCTTACTCCTATTAATACTACCATTAAACATTTATTTTTTGAATTTGTTGAACTGAATCTACTCAACTTTAGCATAATTAAGTATCTGTTGATTATACATTAATTGCAATTGAAGCCATAGTTTTTTCCACACTCTTACATCCAATTTGACGTTCTTTAACTTGAAGAATAAAATCAGAGTATTGCTGTAATTATATTATTATTGGCATAAATGCATCATATTTTACAATTGTCTGAACACTCTTATATTTTGCATCAAAAAACAGATTCCAAGATACGAGTTTCCTGAGCGAATAAAAATAGAAAAGAAAAAAGTTGTCATGGATACTTATTCTAAGCATAATTATTTCCAGATAACTTTTAATTCTTGATATTAAAAAAATGTGCATCAAATATTTTTAATGATTTTCATTGATATTATTACCTTACACTAACTGCTATTTATTTGTTTAAAAACCATGTTAACAATAATTGCAATAATCTTTAGTAGCTGTAAAACGAAATTAATAATGTGAATTTTTTTTCAGTCCAATGAAATTAATCATATTATTGACTGTGTTGAAAAATATTGAGATGAAACGGATTCAAACTGTTATTATCATTTGTAGGGTTGGATATGTGCAATGTCACAACCCCTCCCCCTGTTACTTAGGGTGGAGCAGTCCACACTGACGTCACACCCCGCCAGGAATGTCTGACTGAAGGACACACGGGAAATGACGTAGATGGACGTTAGAGACGCTAAGCTCTAGAAGTAGGAGTAAGACGTTCTCCTTTGGTGTTTAATATATTTTAAACATTTCATCCTTCATTTTGTTAAATAAAGCATTTATCATAATTAGGTTATAGCTATTTTCCCATATTTTTGGGACTCGACCTTTCTCTTGCATATTAAGGAAAATCTCTTCTATACGAGAATTTTTTTTTAAGACGCGTTAATATTTTTTTTCTTTAATGGACGCTACAGTGCTAAAAGTGTAAAAACGACTTGTTGCTGTTGGACTTTCTTTTTATTGGATTCATATAGTGCCTCAACTGGCTTTGGATTTATTGTACGGACTGCTCCCCAACCCCAGGTAGGCAAAATTTAATTAAACGTATTTTTGTTTGTTTATTTTGGCTTTCAAATTACTGTATTTAGTAGTTTTAACTCAGAGTGTGATTGCAAAATTTCGATTACAACCTTGCACCGTCTATAAATTTTCAAAGTGATTAATTTTGTATATTAAGATGCCCTGTAAAAATATTAAATTAGGTGATATTCCTATAATTGCCAATTCGTTGAAATGTGGTACAACTCGTGCTGTAAAAACATTAAATTCTATATTAGGATTCACCGAATTTGACCGTTCTTCGCGAAATAAAATAAGAAATTTTTCCACATTCCCTAAAGAGTTTAGAGTCGAAGAACACAAAGAAAAAATTTTAACCGAATTCTCATTGCCTGATTTCATCTCAGTCACTAATTTATTGCATTTAGACGTGGAAACAAATGAGCAAAATTTATGCAATAGTATATTTAAAGCTTTGTCGAACTTAGATGAATTCCTACTAACATTAAATAATTCAGAGACATCCTTTTCTGAAAGCGAGAACGTAGTTTTTTCTGAGAATCAATCCACGTTTCAAAAACGAACAGCAAAAGATCACCTCTCGTTAGACAGGAATTTTTCAACACAGGGAACAGACCAACACTCCCCCTTTCAACATCTGGGCAGCAACGCAACCCCACCCAGTGTTCAAGGTTATTCTTTCATGCCGGCACATCAAAACGTCTCATCTCTTTGTACACAAAATACTTTTCCTCCCCATTTAAACGATGCTTCCTTTACAGAGATGAATACCCAGTTTTGGACTTTATTGCGCGATATTTCAGCGACTAGTAGAAAATTTACTAGTGAAGATTTTTATTCTGTAAATAGTTTCTTTCGCGATATTGAAGAAAATTTTGATTTATTCCCAGCTATCAGTTCCTCACAAAAATTAATTTTCGCAAAACGTCTAGTATGTGGAACTGCTAAATCATTTCTTTTTTCACAAAGAAATTTAAATACCTCTGAGTCGTTTAAAAAAGCTTTAATTGAAGAATTTTTCGGATTTAGTTACTTCATAGAGATTCACCGTGAATTAGAGAAAAGAAAAATGTATAAAACTGAGACTTTAATGCAATATTTTAATTCCATGCGTGAATTAGCAAATAGATGTGATTTCAAAAATTGACGAAGCATCATTTCTGTACGTCATTTGGAATGATGGGTCGTTCAAAAAAAACTTTAATTGAAGAATATCAGTTACCTGTACGTCATTGATGGAATTGATGGCTCGTTCAGATAAATAATTCTATATGGTGCAACCTCATTTTCCGAATTTAAGCAGAATTACGTACCTATGAAACTGTCATTAAAAACATGGGAATACATAACTCTAATTCACCGAATTTTCGTCATTCATATGAAAGCCGAGGACGCAATTCCAAACAACAACGTTTCCAAAGAAAACCCACAAAATTTAACGTTTCTGACGCAGCTAAAAATACCCAACGTTCTTTTAATTGTAATGATATAGGTCACCTATCAAAATCTTGTCCTAATAATTCACGTGGTCCCAGATGCCTCTCGTGTAATCTTTATGGTCACAAATCATTTGAATGCCGACGAACTAATTTAAATAATAGTTCTACACCACCTTCTGGTGTAAAAGCTTTGCATGAATTGACTTCTTCAATAAATATGTGTAAAGACGTAACAATTTTTGGCCGTAAGCTTAACGGATTAATAGACTCAGGCAGCAATTTAACACTATTAAGAAATTCTACTTATATAAATATAGATGCACCGCCACTGAAACAAACCAATACATTATTAACAGGTTTTGGTTTTTCGAGAATTAATGTGATAGGAACTTTTGATTCTGAAATTACTATCGACGATCAAATTTTTCCTGTTACTATTTCTGTTGTACCAAATTCTTGTACAAATTATGACCTCATAATCAGTTGTGACGTAATTAAACAAGCACATCTAAATATATCGCCCACAGCCGTAAAATTTTCACAAATTTTAAGATCCTCTGATAGTGTAGATGAAAATTTTATTATGACGATTTCCGACGTTCACCCACATTTGATATCGGTCCAAATGTTTCTCAACATAATCGAGCTGAAGTCGAACAACTGCTATCGACATACACGCCTAAAAAAAAAACTGTAAACATTGAGCTTGATATCGCTCTTACCGACGACGAACCGATATTTCATAAGCCCCGACGTTTGCCATTTGCCGAATGAGATATAGTGGACGCTCAAGTTGATGAATGGGTTGAAAATGGAATTGTTGAGCCATGTTCATCTCCTTTCACTAGTCAAGTTGTGGTAGTAAAGAAAAAAGACGGGAAATCAAGAGTTTGCATTGTTTTTTACGCTTAAATTGCAAACTTATTAAAGATAACTATCCTCTTCCTTTAATTGACGATATTTTAGATTGTCTCCAAAATGGCTAAAATATTTACTACTCTAGATCTAAAAAATGGATTTTTCCATGTCACGGTAAATGAAAGGAGCCGTAAATTTACTAGTTTTGTTACTCACAATAGACAGTATCAATTTAGACGAATGCCTTTTGAACTAAGTACTTGTCCTTCCACCTTTAGGCGGTACATAAATGCCATTTTCCGACATCTGATTTCGAAAAGTATTGTTCTCCCATATATGTATGATGTTGTTATTCCGCTGCTAATGAGTCCCAAGCCCTTGAATATCTAAAAAATGTTCTAGTGGTAGCTTGTGATTACGGACTTGAAATAAATTTTAAAAAATATCAATTTTTACAAAATAAAATTGAGTTTCTTGGCCATATTATAGAATACGGTAAATTGTTTCCTTCCCCTTCAAAAACTAAAGCTGCTATTAATTATCCAGAGCTTAAAATATTAAAGACGTTTGCCGATTTATTGGTCTTACTGGCTATTTTAGAAAGTTTTTACCCTCATATTCGACCATAGCAAAACCTTTGAGTGACCTCCTTCGTAAGGACTCTCCTTTCCAATTTGATGCTGAACATCAGGCAGCATTTCAAAAATTAAAATACTTACTTTCCCAACAACCCGTTCTAAGTATTTTTAATCAAAATTATCCCACTGAGATTCCCACTAACGCGTCAATTGACGGTTTGGGTGCAGTCCTACTCCAAAAATCCATACATGACAATCAGTTTCCCCCTGTATTCTACATGTCAAAAACGGCATCAGACAATGAAAGAAAATACACTAGTTTTGAACTAGAAGTCCTTGCAGTGGTAGAAGCACTTAAAAAGTTTCTCATCTATGTACTAGGAACATCATTCAAAATTATTACTGACTGTGACGCTCTCGTCAAAACACTAAGTAAAAAGAGCTTAACCCCAGGATAGCCAGATGGGCACTTTATCTCCAAGAATTTAACTATACAATAGAACACCGTACAGGCTCAAAGATGGCTCACGTGGATGCTCTCAGTCGACCTCCACATTGTATGGTAATCCAAAATAGTGTCCATCTTCAATTTATCAAAGCACAACAGGCTGATGACAAAATAACAGCGATAAAGACGTTTCTAGAAACAACGCCGCATGATAATTATATCGTGAAAAACAAACTTCTGTACAAAACAGTCAATGGCACCGATTTACTAGTGGTACCTGACGAAATGCAGGCTAACATTTTTAAAACTGCATATGAACGTGGCCATTTTGCTGTTCTACGCACACAAGATTTAATTAGTAAAGACTTTTACATCCCACGACTTAAAGACAAAGTTGAAAAATGCATTCAAAACTGTGTTACATGCATTCTCACAAACCGGGAACGTGGTAAACAAGATGGCATGCTTAACCCGATAGAAAAAAACGACTTACCACTCCATATATTTCATCTAGATCATTTGGGTCCCCTAGCGACATTTTCTAAGAAATATAAGCACGTTTTTGCAGTGATAGACGCATTCAGTAAATTTACATGGCTGTATCCCACTAGATTTACGGACGCTGCATAAGTCATAAATCGATTAGAAAACCAACGACATGTCTTCGGAAACCCCGCTAGGATTATCACTGATAAAGGATCCGCATTTACTTCCTCCGCATTTGAAGATTACTGTAATAAGCAAAACATCCTTCATATCTACATTACAACTGGTCTCCCAAGATCTAATGGCCAAATTGAAAAACAAAATTCCACCATCATTGTTGTGCTGTCAAAACTTTCTGTCGACGATCCTGAGAAATGGTACTCTCTCGTACCCCACCTGCAAGAAATCCTGAACTCAACTTTTCAAAGAAGCATCAAGATGACTCCATTTGAACTCCTTTTCGGCACCAAGATGAAGTCTTGCCAGGACATTGAGATGGTCCAACTTCTTAACGATGAGATTACAGCTCAATTCCAAGAACAACGTGATGCTCTCCGTCAAGATGCCAAAAAGCAAATCTACAAAGTTCAAGATGAGAATCGCCGCACGTACAATCTCTGGTGCAGACAAGCTCATAGATATCAACTACACGACCTAGTAGCAATTAAATGCACTCAGTTTGATCCAGGCTTGAAACTTAAGCAAAAATACCTCGGACCATACAAAGTTACAAAAGTAAAGCACAACGACACTTATGACGTAGAAAAGTGTGATTTCGTCGACGGACCAACAAAAACGTCTACTGGTGCAGAATTCATGAAACTCTGGCCAAACCAAATTAACTCTACATGATTTTTCCCTTAAAAACTGTTCACAATTTTTCTTCCTGTGAAAGACTTTCGTTATAGACATTATCAGCAGACTTTTTATTTATTTATTTATTTTTGCTCCCATTTTTATTGAATGACTCTAACATTTTCTTATTTCATTTTAGTACAAATTTAAGTATTTAGAAGTACGATTATCTTGCTTGTATATGTTCCTGTGTTCCTTATTCCAGATTCTTATTTTAGCCTTGATCTTATTTGTATCGTTAACATAATTTGTTTTACCCCAGTGGTAATGTATGAAATTTTTCCTATTTATCAATTATTACTTTAAATTTGCTCATTTTTCAGTATTTTTGTAATTTTTCTTTGATGATATTTTGTGTTGTGTATAATTCTTTTATCTACTGTGTAACTGTGTATATTTTTAATATTTTATTACTATATATCTGTACCATTTTATCATTGTAAATAATCAGGCGAGGTCGCCTTCCCGGTCATGATGGCCGATGTAGGGTTGGATATGTGCAATGTCACAACCCCTCCCCCTGTTACTTAGGGTGGAGCAGTCCACACTGACGTCACACCCCGCCAGGAATGTCCGACTGAAGGACACACGGGAAATGACGTAGATGGACGTTAGAGACGCTAAGCTCTAGACGTAGGAGGAAGACGTTCTCCTTTGGTGTTTAATACATATATTTTAAATATTTCATCCTTCATTTTGTTAAATAAAGCATTTATCATCATTAGGTTGGAGTCATTTTCCCATTCATTTAAGATTCTGTCGCATTTGAATATATTTTCAATAAATTATTAAAATATTCAAAACAAAGAAAAAATTAAGTCAACATATATCAAATTTTTATTTTAAAATATTTCTCAGATTTTCAACACTAGAAATAAATTTGTTCAATTCAAACAAGAAGAAATTTACAGACAGAGAACATCACATAAATGTATAACGTGTAATTTTATTTATTATTTAATTCCATTTTCTTCAAATTCCAATTTCACTTTTTTTTGTTTATAATTGAGTTCACTTGTAAAGTTATTTTTTTTTACAGAAATCAGTTTATTTAATTTACTAAACAATATCTAAAAGAAATCCAATCAAAAGTTTATTTCATAATAATAAATTTTTGTTCTTTCTTCATGATATTATTTTTTTTTTACATAAAGCTTATTTAAAAGGCAAATTGATTTAATATTTCAATTCAACAAATTCCTTCTAATTCAAGGAATATTTTTTTTTTCCTTTTCATTTTAAAAACAGATACAAAGTATATGACAACTGCACATTCGTTGTCAGTCTTCTCTCATATCCTCCAAGCAGGCTCTGTAGGGAGATAAATAAGATATAAAAATGACGTAAATGCACTTAATGTTGTTACTTAAGTATTTAATAAAATTCGCACTCATAATCAATTCAGTAGTTGAAATAATTGTTTCATTCTATAAATATAAATTTCAAATAATTAATATCAATTTTCAACTAAAAGTACTATATTAATAATTTAGAATCATACTGATCGAGGCAATGCTACAATATTGTCCGTAATGCCTAAAAGAAAATATTTAATGATGTTTTCATCATACGACGGTAACTCTGAAATTTTTGAGATACGCTCAGATGAGAAATTACAAAAATAAATCAATATTTTAATTTGAAATTACAAAGTATTTTAACACAGCAGAAGATTTCTTGCTGACTTACTTGAAGTTGTTTAGTCTGGAATGAATTTTAGGCAGAAGAGAAAACTGAGTTCACGCGAGAACGCAATCATGCTGATTATAAAGCAGAATTAAATCAAGATGAATGCGTTTAATGGCCGTAATTAGCATTTGGTGATGAATCTCCATGTCGTGATACTGTATTCAGGTGGTCTAAACAATTTTTCACATTTCACTCACACAATTTTGTTCAAGATAAAGAACACACTGGAAGGCCGTGGTCGGCAGTAATCCCGGATAATGTGGCTGCCAAACAAAAAAGTTAATGGATGATAATCGCTGTACCTACCAAATGATACAGAAGGACCTTAACATTGGATCTTCAGCCATACCCTAAATTATTTATGAAGAATTACGTATGAAAAAAAATAGTTTGCTGTTGGGTTTCCTATAATCTAACAGAGCACCAAATAGAAGAGCGTGTCAGAATCAGTAAAGAAACTCTTAAACTGCTAAATGATGGTGACCATCGCATCATTTCTAAAATTGACATGGGTGATGAAATGAACATACCGTTTTTTAACATTCCAACACATCAAGAAAACAAATATGGGTTTTTGAAGATAATCCCAAGCCGGCAATGGTGAAAAGACAACGAGCAGTAAAAAAAGTAATGTATACCATGCCGTTTTCTTCAGAAGAACAGGATTGGTCAAAGTCATCAAATTGGAATCACAGAAGACAGTAACAGCAAACTGGTATTCCACTAAATGTTTTCCAGAAATTCTCCAAGAAGTGAGTGTTGGGGTACTAATGCTTCACCATGACAATGCTTCTTCCCGCACAGCTGTATTAACAGTAGAGTTTCTTAAGCAAAAACAAATTAAAGTGATAGAACATCCACCCTTTTCTCCTGATCTAGCTATGTGTTTCTTTTGGTTATACTTTACTTAAAAAGAACTTACGTGTAGACGTGGTTCTCTTTCATAAGAGATTGATATGGCTATTAATGCATTTTTTTATCAATTCCATAAAATGAATGGTTTGAGACATTTAATCTGAAGGAAATTCGTCTACAAAAGTGCATTGATGCTGAAGGAGACTACTTTGAACATTCCTAAAATTTTGTAAATATAACTTTAAAAACCTAGGGGTATCTCAAATATTTCAGAATTACCGTCGTATATCTATTTTTCAAACATTACAACAGACAAGTCGCTTGCGCTTGGGCAAAAAAAATCAGAAAACTGGAATTAATTCATGCGACGTCATAGTCACAGGATAACTACAAACACGATTTTCCAGCAAATTAGTTCATAAATTTAGTGACGTTAAAGTCACATGATAAATACAATCACTTGTTTGCAGACAATGGACTAAATTCATGACGGTCACATGGTAATATAAACATGTGTTCTACATTGAATTCAAAACGGACAATAAACTAGCTCGTATTTTTTATTCTATTTGTAAAACTTAGGTAAAATTTCAAATTGCATGATTGGGTAAAGATGCTCAAGAGTTATAAAAAAAAATTTCTGCAAAAAGATTTTAAAATTAAAGAAAAAAAAAGTCTTGTTTTATACATGTACTTTTAAATAAAGTGTGACAAACATTAATTTTTTTAAAAAAAGTTTCTGTAAAAAGCGTAATTTGGCAACAACGAAGTGCATGAACTGATTTGCTGAAAATAGATCATTGCCTTTCTCGTGACTATGACATCACATGTGTTTTTGAACTTGATTGGCTAAAAACACGTGGTTTAAAATTATCATGTGATTATGACGTCACATGAATTTAGTCCATTAGCTCATGCACTTCACTGGAGCCAACTTTTGCTTTTTGCGGTTCCTTTTAAAAGGTATATACAGAGAGAGACGGAGACGTGAGTTTGTATTCTATTTCTGAAATAAACTTCTAAACATACAATTTTTTTGGTGCTTACAAGTTAGTTCTTCGATATCATGGAAGATTTGGAAGAATTTACACCAAAGATAATGATATTATATTTGTCTCGCGCAAACGGTTTTTTAATTCTCTGTATATCAAGATATTTGGCAGACAGTTTTGGTCAAAGGTCTATAATACGTTTCATTATAATTCTATTAAACCATAATTTGCACGGTGATATCAATAAATAAGTGTTTTATTATAAATTTAATTTAAATCTTAACACAACATGCGAGTTTATAATATATTACAACTTTGCTATGTGGATGGTGAGACAAGCTTTATCTAATGCCCTTGCGTGGGAGGTTTATTAATTTCTAATCCATATTGTAAGGAGGATTAACCAATAATTCTCTGTCTCCATGTTCTGTACATGATGTATTCATGCTTTAAAAGCCTGCAGTAAAGTCCTTTAAAAGCAAGCTTAAGATAAGATTATTTTGATCATATATTTCTGTTAATAATAACAATAATAATAAATCAGGCAAACGTGTAGAAATCGTAGCCTATCGCTTAGAGATAACGTTATATGCGCTAAATTTAATGCATTAAGTTTAATTTTAAACCTAATTAATGTTTAATTTCAAATACATATTTTCATATTTTACATGTTACGCAATTGTTATCGGTTAAGTTTTGATAAGTAAACGAGTTTATATTTAACAGGAGAGTTTAACAGATACTCTTTCGTAAGCAAAAAGAACAGATTAATTTAACCAAAATGATAATCCTTTTTATTTGTTTGCATACATAATAAATAATCCAAATGAGTTCACAGAGCATTAAGGAACAAAATATATAGTACTGGGTGTTTCTAAATGAATATCGGAGTTATAGTAATTATTACATATAGCTTACAAGTATAATTCATACATTGAATGAAAGAGTAACTGTAACAGTTTTACATACAAGTTTTACAAATGTTCAATGTGAGCCCCATTCGTCACACTACATGTATCAAGTCGATAGGCGGGTTCATCCCAAACTTTGTTCAGTGTGTCTGAGGTAATTTTTGCAACAGCTGCTTCAGTCCTGTGTCTTAAGTTTGGAAGGTCAGCTATTAGTGGAGGAACGTACACACAATCCTTAATGAACAAAATCCCATGGTGTCAGAACGGGTGAACGTGGAAGCCATGCGGAACAAGCTTTATCATGAAGCCCTTTGCGGCCAACCCCTTGGTTGGGTACAGTGGGTACTGAGAGATGCCAGTGAGGCGATGCACCATCTTGCTGCCAAATGAAGTTATCTGGTTCACTTTCTTCCAATTGAGGAAACAGCCATAGTTGTAGAACATCAATAAAAACAGAACCAGTTACAGTTGGTTCTCCGAAAACGAAAGGCCCATACACTTTCCACCGAGATGTGGCACAAAAAAACATTCAATTTAGGTGCGTCTCGTTGCAATTCTAGCACCTCGTGAGGATTTTCTAAGCTCCAGATACGCGCATTATTAGTGTTCACATATCCACTGAGGTGAAACGTTGATTCATCACTGAATACGAAGTAATCTATAAAATTTTCATTAGCATGCATCAACATGTCGTTTGTGAATTTGGCGCGTAAACCGTAGTCGGTCAGTTTTAGAGCGTGTAGCAACTGCAGACGATAGGGGCGTAGTTCTAAGCATATGTGTAAAACTTTCCAAACAGCTTTCCGTCACTGGTATTGCTAATTCACGACTAGCGCTCAGAACTGATTTATTTGGGCTACGCAAGAAAGAGTCTCTCATTCGAACAACACTCTCTTCGCTAAGACATGGTCTTCGCGTACTTTTCCATTTACAAAAACCGCCAGTTGTTTCAAACTGATGATACCATCTATAAATGTTATTAATATTTGGAAATTGACAACCGAATTTAATACGGAACGCTCGTTGCACAGTAATAGCAAATTCTGTCTTTACAAATTGGAGAATATAAAACAATTTCTGTTCACTAGTCATCATTTTTCTACAAACACGCTGATTGGCGGGAAAGGGGGAGGGTGAATTAGCATACGTTTCACCCTCATTCCAGCAAAAAAAAAACAGTTTCAGTTGCTGTTTCATTCGATGTATGAGTCATACTAATATGTTATATGTAATAAATACTATAAAGCATTGAAACTCCGATATTATTTTAGAAACACCCTGCATATTACACTGAATAACGAAAAATCACTTAAAAGTTTAAACTGTTCTCGCAATAACGTCAACAAGAATTCAATTTTTTTTTTAAAAAATCCTTCATAAAAAATTTATATTTTTGAAGAAAATATGAAGAGATTGCAGTTCTTGAATAGCACTTGTAATAAAGCTGATTTAATATGGGGCGATTCAATTCCTATTGATTAGCTTATTCAATTAACATATTTCTCCCAACCTTGCATATCGAAAATGTAAAAATAAAGTGAATAGTATGCTAGAAAGAAGATAAAATAGCTTACAACATTAGGCAAAATCTGAAGTATGACGTCAAATGCAGGCAAAAATATCTATAAATTTAATATGTGCTAGGTAAATGTAAACATTGCATCAGAGCTATTTTACTCCAAATACCTTACCAAATTTTAGAAATAAATTAGCACCCAGAGCCCTTGTTGTATTAAGTTTTTGTAAAAACTTAAAATAACAATACTGTTGAGGAAATTTTTTTTAAAAAATTATAAAGCCTGCTAATGGATGTAGCTTAACTAATTAAATTACATATTCAGCAAGTGATGATTACTTAAATAGTTTTATATAATCTTTTCTTTAAGAGAACTTCGTGTAATAATTGAAGTTTCAATAACTTTCATACTATAGTTAATAATAATAATTTTCCTGATCGTCAATATTATAATCATCCATAATGTGTGATTTCGTAAGGTATGTTAACTATTTCTATTTTACAGTATAGTCTGTTGCTCAACACTTTGTTTCAAGAGATTCGTGAAGAATGTATTTCTGTCCTTACATAAACACAAAAATGAATGTAAATAAGGCGATCCATAGAAGAAGAAGATTTTTTTTTTCTAAAACATAATAGATTTTACGCAATTATTCGCATTTTCATTTACCAAAGCGAAACTAGACGCAAATTTCTTTAGTCATATTTCTTTTACTCTTTTATGATTAAAGTTCAATTTATACAAGTTCAGTTAGGAACGTAATGAAATAACATTCTAAAAGGAAACGTATTCCATAAAAACAAAACACAAACGATATTTTAACGATATTTATTCTTATTCTCCTGGTAGTATGTTTAAAATAACACTTCTAATACAGGGTCAAGAAATACTATCCTCCACACTCTGTGTTTTTATTTCTGAACATTTTATTCAATGAAGATATGACTGCGCTTAAAGACACCGAAAAAAAATAGCAACAAAAAAATCTTCAGAAAGAAACACATAAGTTCGCAACGAAATAGTGTTGAAAAACACAAGTTTTTTTGTTCTTTAGTTATTTTGTTTCTTTTAATAAGCAAATGGAAAATTCTAGAAAAGTAACAGCTGCGCTAAAAAAAAAAAATCTTTTTCTCGTCATTTTCCATTTATCTTTTTTTTTCCTTTTCAACACATTTCATCACACCGTCGAATTATATAGCATTCGAAATCAATTGTTAAAAGTAACACTATAAGGTTGAAATAAATGAAACTGTCTTTACTGACTACGATACCGTAGCTTTGTGAAAGCTTAAATTAAGATTAAGAAATGGGGAATTGTTACTGTTATATATTTTGAATATAGAAAATTTAAACTATATTCTTTACTTGTAATTGAAGGTTCATTCAATTGTAAGATATTTTTTTTACTTCTCTAAGAATTAAAATTGGCGATATAGTCATTTATATATAAAAATAGATATTCATTCTTTATTTCTCATATAGAATGAAGGCTTAGAATCCCGGATATCTTGTAGTTAATTCAAAAAACGAATTCAACAATAGAACAGAATAAAAAGAACACAACAATAACATGTTCTTCCGCTTTAAGAAACATAATCATAAATACAACCACCATCTTTTTTTTTTTTATAATTTCTTTACTTTAAATCTTTTTTCTGCCATAGAAAATTCAAGCAAAACTGATTGAGAAACAAAATACTTACGCATCTATCGGTTGCTTCGAAATAGTAATTTTCAAAGAGGAAAGAGAAACTTTTTGCAAAGTTTATGTCCATGCGCCAAAGAGAAAGAAAATCAAAAATACTTAAGTGAAGCGATTTAGAAAAGAAATTCCATATCCCAACCATTCTTTACTCTTATTTCTTTAGGCAAGATACAATGCATTTGTGAAAAACTTAAATCGATTTTACATATCTCGAGGTTACGCGTAAGCTCATACAGAACATTCGATTTCGAATTTCTCGAGACGACAATAGCTTTCCTGTACTTTCATTCCGCGGCGGAAGAAAAATCACTGTATAAAAAGGTAAAATGATAGTAGAATATACACGGGGAAGAAAAAATGGATTTTTCTTTTACTGTACAAATTTCAGCGGGGCTTTAGACAAATTAGATGATGAAAAGATTAAGATCTTCGGATTCAGTTTGAGATTTGAACAGGTTGAATTATGTTAACCATACAAAAAATGCTCTTTGTCTTTATATAATTTTTCGATTTGCTTTGATAAATGTAGTTAGTATTTGAATGGAAAAATATTTCATGTGTTTTCATTTGAAATTCAGTTTACGCTTTAGCAATTATTGCAAACATTAACAAAGAACAAAAAGTAACATTATTCTGGGGTGTTGCTATGTTATTCATTTTTGAAATGACCTTAGGGATAAGAGATATTTTAATTTTTACAAAAACTAGAGCACTTTATCTTAGTTATTATATGAAATTGCTTAAAATAACAAGGACATAAGAGACAGTAAATTTTGTAATAAAACAGTATTGATAAATCTGAATGTTAAAATACTTCTACTATTATACAGAATATACACAAAAAATTTCAGTTAATTTTTTTCAAAACATTTTTAGCAATCGCTCTGTCCCTTGAGCATTTAAAAAAAATACATTTCGAGTAAAACGCGTTTTAAAGTATGACATCTTGCTTAAATTAATGGCATCTTCTTTTACTAAAACACTTGTAGTTTCTCTTCTAGTGAACGGAAAATAAAAAAACTTGGCATTTTTACAAAGTTTATAAGATGGCCTGAAAATAAAATTATAAAAAAATTGTCAATTTTTGGCAAAATGTACAATTTTAAGGTAATCGGATAGCTTAAATTTTAAATTTCATAAAACTTACTAAGTTATGGATATTTAAGAAATATAAATTGTAATAGCAAGTATTTGGCAATAAAAAGTTCCGCACTCAACATTTTTAAAATTCACAAAATGGTCGGAAACCTTTTTTTTTCTCCGATGCTGAAAACATAAAATTGAAAAAAGATAATGTAGTTGTTTAAAAAAGAACTATTAGATGTAGCTATGAAAAAATGAATTGTAACAAAATTTGTATGCATTTGTGATTTTTCTAATCATAGAGTCCCTAAATGACAGTTTTCATGCAATTCCCTCAAATAGCTGAGGAAATGTTCTGTATCGAATTTCAGAAACGGAAATCCTGGTGACTTAATGGACCATATACTAAATTATAAATATTATTTATCGATCGACTTATCTGTCCATGTTAAGAAAGAAAAATCTATAATGAATTATTTACATGCCAATAATATACTACACCTTCAGGTTTTCGCGGGTATCTGTAAAACTTAAAACACGTAATAAAATGCGTAACTAAGCTACTTAGATTTTTCTCTTTCAAATAGAAAAATTTGTTTTAGAAATAAATTATTTTACAGTTTAATTCCCTTTGAGTAATTAACAGGGTTTTTACATTTTCCTCTAACTACAATGATAATTAGGAAAGTTATTGAATTTGACCTGTTTTATACTCTTATTGATATAAATATGCTATCAGAAAACGATGGATTTTATGATTATAAAAACAAAACAAAAAGCAACTCGTTCTTCCCAAAAGAGAAATGGCTTCATCACAAAGAAAAGAATGTTGGCAACTCATGAAAATATCGGTTAAAATTTCTTAAGCATCATAGATAATAATGGGATCTTTTGTGCTTTTTTAAAAACATTTATGAGAAGTGTTTCATTAACAAAATGAAGTTTTTGCTGTTATTAAAACAGGAATTATTCTATATTATTTAGACCTTAAATTTTAATACTTAAAATTCTAAGTAGTATCTGGGTTGATATTAAAACTTACAATTATTTTGCCTTTTTTTACGAACGTATAATATATAACCATTGAAAAGAACGTCATTTTATAAATTTTAAAGTTTTTAGATATTTGTTAAGGTTTAAGGTTAAGACAGCGTTTCTCAAACTGTGGGGTGTGCCCCCCTACGGGGCGTAATAGTTCTCCTCTGGGGGGGGGGGTGCGAGCATATCAAAAAGTCGAAAACAAAAGATTAATTTAAAAAATCATTAATTTACTGAGAGGAAGCAAAACAAAATACATTCTGAACTATGGAAAATACAGAATAAGTATCCTATTACTTAAAAACAACTTAAAATACTTATTAAGTAAAAGTAACATATGCAAATATTTAATACTTATATTGATTATTTGTACGGTTTATAATTAAGATCGTATTGTAACTTTAGCTTCCAAGTACACTATTATTGTATTCAATGCATTATATATCATTGTATGGGGGAGGGGGCAATGAAAATTATTACTGAAAATTGGGTCGCCAAAATTGAAAGTTTGAGAAGCACTGGGAAAGTTTAGAATTAAATTTAGTTAAAATTCGGAAATTAGTATCTAAGCTAATAGTTAATAGTTTATTAGTATCAGTTAAATCTATCACGTAAAAGCTTCTTAAAACCTCATCATTGCTTAAAAATTAATAAAATTTAAAAACAAATATTTTCTAATTTTGTAACCGTCTTTATTATAATAACTGACAGTTCCAAGTAGCAAAAGCGCCCTCTAGCGACTAGAATTTTTAATAGAAGTCAGGCGTGGAAATAATACTGTGAAAAATTGTTTATATTCTTCGCAAAATATTTTTATGAATAATATGTCCAAACTTCTATGCACATAAACAATGATAAACTATATAATATTTGTTTATTTTTGTCATTTTCAATCTTTAAACTCAAACAAAATATGTTCGAATTCCTAATTAATTTTTTTTATTTCTATAGAGAAATAGAATTTGCTCATTTTCTTTTATCCACCTTATGTAAAATAAATTTTTCTCTTAAAAAACACATTCAGTGTTTCACAAAATATCTCAAAATATAAATTTCTTATCCTTTATGCATGAACAAGACATGTAAAATAAAGTAACAAAATATAGCTGAAATGATATTCACAAAAAGGAAATACTACTTTTCAGGATAAAAAAGAAATCATTTTGTTTGACGCTGACCTCACAAATAAATAACGAAAGTCTTAGTGTTCCCTTCTGATAATGTCAGTCGGCATATCCCTGGCGTAAATGAAACCATCTTATAAAACCCTACTATAGGCAATCGGGTCTACCTCATTAGTTAGGAAGAACAGAGATGCAAACAAATCCGCTTACAAGCAAGAAAGTCGGTGGAAGATAAAGTATTTCTGCTTGCAGGAAACTTCTTGAAAGTTTATTTTTTCTTCAGAATACAAAAACAAACATGTACAGTAATAAATGTATGCTTACTGGTTTACTTCTAAAAAAATTTTATTAAATTTGATTTTATATATTTATTATTGTAAGTTAAAAACAGACCTTGTTATGAAAAGAACTGTTGATATCGATATATTTGAGTCAGCGGAATTCTGAACTGAGTTCCTGCGAATGGAATATTTATATTTTAAATAATATCTATTACTTGTTTGCTATCAGAAAACGTGAAGAACCTAACTTCAATTTGTAATACATTGTTTAGAGAAATATGTTTAAAACTGTTAACAGTGTATTATATTTTAGCAAATACATAGACTTTTGCATGTAAAATAGCAAATGTGAAAGATAAACTGAGAATTTAAACAAAATTTGGGGGGAGAGTGTTAAAACTTACATCGCATCATAAAGCAATACGAAGGCTTTGGCGACGGATCTAGTAATTTTGAACCATAATAGAATGACGAGGATGACATCTGAGCTCGCACTCCCCTCTACGAATACCCACACCACACCAACGTAAGGACTTTCAGCTTCGGTAGATTTTACATATGCATCAGCTTCCCTACACGGTGGGTCTTCAGTGGGACAAGGAATCGAACTCGTTATAAGTCGATCATAAATCCATTACCATGACCACTAGGTTACCGCGACCACACCAGATTCGGAGAAGAAAGATATAAAGTTAAGCGTAATTTTTTCGAATGCTGTAACTATTTAACATATTGTCTTCGTAACAACAATACATCCTTTTTAAACTAAATTAAACAGGGTAGCGTGGTTAGTTTGAAGCTGGCCTTCTGCACCCAAGGTTTCGGGTTCTACTCTGACCCAAGTCGATGGATTTTCATGATGCAAAAAATCGAGAACAGCTATGCCATACGAATATACTTCCTCTAAAGAGGAAACTGGGCGTCAAAATTACCTACGGCGATTGGTATCCGCCTATACGGTGTCGCGCTTAAAAGAGATACCAGCTTCCGGGTAATGTACTAGATCTGAAATAGTGAAACACCAATCCGCAGGAAATTAGAAATAAAAAAAGATTTAGAAATCGATGGAAGAAGACAAAATCAGTTAGTTTTATATTGACCTACTTATTGATCAAATAAAATTAATCTGGAACATTATATCTTTTCCCCTAAGAACATTCCGTCATTCTACATAAATCTTTTCTCATACGAAACACATTTTTAATATCTTTTTTGAAGAGATTTATAATATTCACTACAAAAGAATGTGTTATAGTTACTTAAAACCTAAAACGTACTTGCGTTCTCGTAATACTATACGTTATAAAGACCACAACATTAAGGCTACACAGTACCCTACAAATTTCAAATGTACCGATTTTTTATTTATATATATTATTATTATTATTTTATCTTTTTAATTTATTTTATTTTATTTATTTATTTGTTTATTGCATTTTTTGTGGCTTATATCGTTGGGAAACTCTTTTACCACCAAATTTCAGATCAGATAACAAATTAGTTTTTGAGATGTTTGAAGTATATTTTTTTCAAGCATATTTATACATACGATATTTGAAATATGTTTTTTAAACTTGTAGTGGATGACACTTGATATTTTTTTTTCAGTTTTTCAAATATAAATTTATTTGTTAAACTTAATTAACTATTTGTTTTTCTTTGTTCACCTAAGTAGGAACTGACTTAAAAAAAATTTATATTGCTTGTTTTTTTTTTAATTATTTGGTATAGATAAAAAATAAGTAGCATTTAAGAACTCTTACTGTAGCAAACTCTTTTGTGTTCTTTAATGTCATCTCTCATACAGCGTTTCGAACAATAAGCTGTATTCCGGCAATCTAGGCACTTGATTTTAGCAGCTCTTGTACAATCAGAAGCACTGCAGATTCCGAGAGGACCAACTGCAAATACGGAAGATAATGACACTTATTTGTTTCAAAATTCATTGAAAAGTGTAAGAAAATAGAATTAATTTAAAGTGCTAATGTTAATATTCTAATGAAAATATTCTTAAAATGTTCCTGAAACTTTAAACATTTTACAGTGTAAGAAAATAGAATTAATTTAAAGAGCTGGTGTTAATATTCTAATCAAAATATACTTAAAATGTTCCTGAAACTTAAACATTGCACAGTGTAAGAAAATAGAATTAATGTTATAATAAAAATATACTTAAAATGTTCCTGAAAATTAAACATTACATAATGTCAGAAAATAGAATTAATTTAAAGAGCTAATGTTAATTTTCTAATGAAAATATTCTTAAAATGTTCCTGAAACTTTAAACATTTTACAGTGTAAGAAAATAGAATTAATTTAAAGAGCTGGTGTTAATATTCTAATCAAAATATACTTAAAATGTTCCTGAAACTTAAACATTGCACAGTGTAAGAAAATAGAATTAATGTTATAATAAAAATATACTTAAAATGTTCCTGAAAATTAAACATTACATTATGTCAGAAAATAGAATTAATTTAAAGAGCTAATGTTAATTTTCTAATGAAAATATTCTTAAAATGTTCCTGAAACTTAAACATTGCACAGTGTAAGAAATTAGAACTAATTTAAAGAGAGCTAATGTTAATATTCTTAAAATGTTCCTGGAACTTAATAAAATGAATTTGTGACTTCACAAAAAGTGCAAACAAGACGAAGCATCCCTTAAAAATTATTTCCATCATTATTAAAAGTAAAAAATTATTATTAAATTTCTTTTATCAATAAAACATAAAATTTATTATTAATTAAAAATTATTCTTTGGTATGCTATTTTAAGAGCTGTGTTTTTATACTTAAAAATCTTTTTGTGTGTTTTATGTATTACAAATCAAATAACTAATCAAACACGTCTATCGGTATGAATCTTCACTGATATACTTCATTAATTATTAATGATTTCTAGTAAATTGTTTTATTGAGGGAATAATATTTTTGTGAAGAAACATTCTGATGTATATTACTATCTTATCATTTATAAATTTTTAATTAAAAATGCACATTAAAATATCACTAACTCTTTAAAATTCGTTCTGTAGTATCTATCTATATATATATATAAATTGATGTTTGTATATATGACATCGCTTCACTCTAACACCGTTCAATCGATCCCTATGAAAATTTGCATGTAAATGTATTTCTTTGTGGAGAAAGTTTTTGTGCTATCTTCTTTGTTGCAGCTCCCCTCTAGGGGGCGCTACAGCAGAGCAACTTCTGCACCGTTCAATCAATCGCCAAGTTGCCAACAGGGTCGCCAAAAATGATACCAATTTGGCTCTAAAACCAACATTTCGCTATGTTTCCATTGAATCGTCATTATAACGTAAGGAACGGCGTTGCTTGCAAATATTATAATTTTAACAAAAAATAAATACAACAGAAAGTAATATTAACTTATTATACATCCACATATAAATTATTTACACTATTTTAAGCGTTCATTACACAACATTTGTAACAATTTGTTACTTTTGCTAAGAAGAGATTAGCTTTAGGATGTGTTTTTAAAAATCGCCCCACAAGAGAGTTACAAGGCATTATAAATATAAAAAAAGTTATTTTTATCAGCTATTGGACCTTTTGACTTAAAATGTAACAAATATGTTTTTTTTTTTTTTTTTTTTTTTTTGTTCAGCTGAGATATGCAAAAAAGCTTTTTCTTTTTGTTTAATTTGCAATTCACGTAAAATAAACTCATTAACAACTTCTTTATTCTTCAATATATATGTAGGGAAGGAGTGCAAGTTTTCGTTTACTTCTTTTGATTTTTATTGTAAGAGATGGCACCACTAATCGAAACCACGTGAGTTTTAGCTGCGCGATACGATGAGGTCATGTATTTATAAAGGGGGCAGAAAAGAAAAACTGAGAGTTGCACCAAAGCTTGAACGAAGGCAGGTCAGAGGAAATCGCTCTCTCCGTTGTTTTGAGAAAGAGTACGTGTTTTCGGAATTGGTATGGTGCTATCTCGAATTATTTAAAACCCCTTGTAAATAGTAAATGTTTTAGTTGTGTTATTAATAAATTAAGTTATTTTAACTCTGCGTGCTTATTTAACATTAAAATCGAACCTTCCCCTAGACGCCGTCCTACATATATTGTTTAATTTTTCAATTCACCTGTGCAAAGAACGGATATACCAGCTAATTTAATATAAAATTCGTAAGTGGTAGACTTCGATGTGGAAGCAATAAATTTTATAGTTCAGAAATTTTCTATCAAAGCAAAAAGAAAACTATTAGGGTTCTGTAAGATATTTTAATGTTGTACTTAACTTTTATTTGTACATTTTAACACTAACTTATACTTTTATGATGTACTTATTGATTTATTTTTGACTTTAATGATATTCTTTTTAATTTTTGTGACATACTTAAGACTCGTCAGATTTCTAATTAAATTTCTAAATAACTTTACACTTAATACTATATTTTTAACTTAAGCTTATATAAATTCAAGAAAGGTACTTTATACTAAATCTGAATTAATTGCAAAGGTAAGTTTTAAATAATGTTTAATACTTTCAATAATATTCTTGTTATTAAATGATGCTGCTAAATGAAAAAATTTCAAATAGTATTCGTATTTTAACGAAATTATTAGAAAATATAATTCATGAAGAATTTTTCAAATTTGTTCGTATACTTTTAAAAAAACATTACAGAATTCAAGCAATAAATTAATTTTGCTTGATTTCTTTTTCTTTTAGAGAGTTATCACAGAAATAATTTTCATTGTAAATAGAATAGAATAAATATACACTATAAAATAACGAGTAAATACATACCATATGCTGGTATCTTTGGCATTTTTTCGATTTTAGGTTCTGTTGAAATAAAATTATAATTATCAGAGAAATTAATAAAAAAAAATATTTCTTAGAAAATTATTTCTACAGATAGTGTTCAATAAAGTAAAATTATGAAATATTTTAAAATATTGAAAATTACAAGGGGTGATCAAATGAAAAGGTACGAAACGACATAAAAATGAAACAGTTAAATATTTGCATATTCCGCCAAGGGAGAATGTAGCGAGACATCTCGGGATGCCATTGGAGACTCTGACTGGGATTGGATCCTGCGCGGGTGCCCGCATGCGCAGGAGAGAGCAAAGGCTCTTATAAAAAGCGGCGTCCAAATGATGCGAGCACAGAATTACTCGAGCACAGAAAAAGCATTAACTCCGATGTGTACTGTGAGACACTCCGACGCCTACGCAGGTCCATCAAGAACAAAAGACCGGGGCTGCTCACGGAGGGTGTGGTTATGCTCCATGATAACGCGCGTCCACACGTCTCCAGAGTCACACAAATGGAACTGGACATGTTCCAATGGGAGACGTTGGACCCTCCGTCCTACAGTCCGGACATGTCACCCTGCGATTTCCATGTGTTTGGTCCACTGAAGAAACACCTGAAAGGAAAGCGCTTCAACTCGGGCGACGTACTCAAGGACACTGTGAAGGACTGGGTCTCGTCACAGCCACAGGAATTCTGGGAACAAGGAATCCTGCGGCTTGTTCATCAGTGGATCGTTGTGCTCAGGCCTATGGTGTATATTTTGAATAAAGTCTATATTTGTACCCACCGTGTCGTTTCGTACCTTTTCATTTGATCACCCCTTGTATATAGCAAAATAAGAAATCTACCGTAAAATCCGGCGTATAGAGCGCACTTTGAACACAAAAAATAAGATCAAAATTTACGGGTGCACATTGTACGCCGGGTATAAAAATGAGAGCTTTAAAAATAGAAAAAGAGATAGATTTTAAAACAGGTTCACATCTACCTAGATCGAAATACCGTTTATTTAAAAGAAATAACATTCCTTATGAACTGAAACGGTTGTAGTTCTAGAAGTACACTATTTTTTCAAAAGTTTGGGATAATACCTTGAATAAATGACCTCAAAACATAAGAATATTGCATACCTATATTTCAAGTTTCTTCGTAAAAAAGGGGGAGACCTTTATACGGCGCTCGTTGTACGACGGTGAGCGTCATACGCCAGATTTTACGGTAAATTGATATTGAAAAACAATATTCAACTGTAAGCTTAAAAATGCAGTAGAGCATCATTAATTCATTTACAACTCCAAAATTATTCAATTGCATTTTGTCCATAAACGAACGAATATATGACATTGCAAACAATTGCAAACTTTTCTTTCCATAGTTTCAATAATACCTTTCTCAAATTAAAGTAATGATTAATTAGATGAGGTTCGTAAAAAATTTTAAATTATAGATTAAATTTTAACTCTTTATTTGTTATGTGTGTTACAAAATATGTAATACCAGTTTATCTCAACAATAATTATTAATTTTATTTTATCCCTTATCTGAATTTGAATTTAAATAAACCATAATTAAATAAACGTAAAGAACTCTAACATGAACCAACTGAAATCAGAATTAAGTAAGTCCAATGTAAATATATTCATATTCGTTATGATTATTTGAGGTATGATTAATTTTATAACAAATTTGAAATATTATACGTATTTAGGATCTCGGTATGATTTAAAAAATTAATATTCTGAATAATAAAGTAAGTACTTAAAAAATTGTTAGATAATTCTGAAAATTTAAAAATTTGAACAGAAACTTGTATTTTTCTGAATCAAAATATAATGAGATAAATGGAATATAAAAAAAATTGCAGAATTTTTTTAACTAGAGAAAAAGAATTTGATAACTTTTTATTATTTGCAAGCTTTTTATTGAATAAGAATATGTAAATTTTACCATTAGACAATATGGAATTACTGATTAATTTTCATAATTAGCATATTTATTAAAAAATATTAAATGTAAGTTTTTAAGAAAGATACTTCGGTTTTTCCCCAACAATTAGATGAATTATTTGATTGAAATTAGTCCTACAAAATTTTATTTTAATTTGTGGCAAAATATTTTATTTACTAATTAAATGATATCTACTTTTGTTAATTTATTACTTTTAAAATGTACCATATTTATTCGAATCTAAGCAACCATCAGTTCTAAACCACGTCCCGAATTTTCAACAAGTTTTTTTTTTTTTTTATAAATGAAAAATATTATAAGTTAATTTATCGATATCCAAGTTTATGAAATTAAAATAAATTTAGAATAAGAACCAATAAGAAGTGAATAATTAATTATTTTAACAATATTATAAACATTTTAAATACATGAATGAAACTGTAATTTCTCTAACTGATATATCCAATGAATTTTCTTTTCCTTTGATTCTAAGCTATTTTTCAGTAGCAATAACACTGAGAAAAAGTGCGGCTTCGATTCGAGTAAATATGCTATCTATTTAATACTGATTCACAACACTTGTATAAAATTCTGACTGTGTTAAAAAAATTTATAATATTTTGCAGTTAATTAATTGAAATAATTGCAGAAAATTAGTGCTTTAAAAAAAACTAATTTAATGCGATTTTACTTGATTATTCATCGAAAATTTAATAGATTACAAAACTAAATAATTTCCTTACCTGGTAGTTTTTCTGGCTGAGGTTCTGAAAAAGAGATAAAATTTATATAAAATGTTTACTAGCATAGGTAATAATAATAGAGTTTTTTTAAGCATTATGATATCTACATTAATATTGTCTTCTATATATGTATATCTTGTTGTTAATAATAACCTTTTACATTAATGTTGTTTAGAAAGAACTACTAAGTACATGCATTAAAGCAAAAATATTATTAAAAGAACAATGATACATAAAATTACTACTTATATAAAATTATTCATTAAAACTACAATATTAAATATTGAATATTTAAATTAATTTGTTACCATTTTAATCTTCCTTACTTATTAAAGGAATGAAATATATGAAATACTTCATAAAACACTTTAAATAAGATTTTATTTTATTTATTATTAAGATTATTTATTCTTCTACTAAGACTTTATTTATTACTTACTAAAACTTTATTTTTATTAAATTTCATAGGAATGATTCTTTGATTATCAAAATGATTTTTATACAATTTTTAAAGTAATTACAAAACTATAAACAATACTATTTCAATATATTACAATTAAAATCATCATTGTATAACTTTGAGATTAAATGTTATGCAATTAAAAGTAGCTGAGAACCTTTGAAATTTTCTAATTAAGTATCATTTCTCCAGACACAACATTATGTTGAAAATAGTTATTTCGTTTCAAATATTGTTATTACATTTAACATCATATACAATTTCCTAATTGATTATTTTTATTTTTACCCAAATTAATTAAAGTATGTCATGTTATTTCCAACAACGTCTTATGAAAACTAAAAAACCTGAATACATACACACGCGATACTGAATGATAAAGTTTGTATTTAAAAAAAGTTGCAAGATAATTCTGAAAATTTAAAAATTTGAACAAAACTTGTATCTTTCTAATTTAAAATATAATGAGATAAATTGAATAAAATATTTTCCAGATTTTTTTAACTAGAGAAAAGGAAATTAATGACATTTGATTACTTGCACGCGTACTACGTAACTATAGATATTTCATTTTAAACCTCTACAAACTTGTCAAAACTTGTATGAACGTATATTTGCATAGAAGGGTAACTGGTATCAAGCCGACTGTACAAAATAGGCCCTCCAACTCAACTCTCCGAACAGCTGCTTTTCTAACATATACTTCTTTATAACAATTTCGAATTTTAAAAATCCCTTTACCATCGTATTCTAGACATGTTAAGAAAGCAATTTATGAAAAAAAAGTTTTGTGATTTTTTTGAACCCACCACATGGGTGAACCCTCTTAAATGCAGTTTTTTGGTAAAAAATGAAGAAAAATTACATAAATTCAAAACGTTCAACTATTTTTTTTTTGAAAAATGCTTCTATAATAATAATATTAGTTCCATAATTGTTTGAAATTTTGTGAATGCAAGTAAGTCAAATATTAATATGTGTTTTAAGACAATCCTGCAATCCATTCTAAGAAATAAATAATTTTTTCTGTTAACATGCCAAGGCTTTTAAGATCATGGAAATAAAAAATAAAGGCATAAACATCTTTTGTACACGCTGTGCATTATTTCAATTGTAAAATTGAGTACGTGGAATTAGCTCTGAGATGTGCGTATTTATTTTTTTACAATTATCAAGGTAAGGTTTAATGAAATATTGATCTTTCATTTGTTATTTTCTATATAATCTTATGCCAGTATACTGCTTAATTTTTTCAACATTTTTGCAATTTCTTATGTTAAGCAATTTTATATAAGCTAATTAACATTTCATAAAAGTTTCAGACTATTATATCATACTATTCATGGAATGAAAACTTCAAACTGATATTTCTCCATAATGAATTTTTAATCATATACTATCATTCAAAACCTTAAGGCTTTTTAGATAAATGAAGTAGGGATGTGAAATTTTTTATAAATGTTCTAAAATGTATATTTTGTGAAACTGTGCATGGAATTAACTCTAAGATACGTAGTAATTTTTTTTTTAAATTTCAAAATCAAAATTATTGCTTTTCCGAGAATTTTTGCATGTTTCACAACGAAAAAATAATATAAAATTAATGAGTAGCAGCATTAAAAAACCATGCACAGTTTTATGTAGTATATTATAATGTACTTTGAAAGAAAATATACATATTTAAAAAAAGTCATAAAAGAATTGTTAAAAAATCTTTAAAAAATTTAAATTTCACAAACATTTTGCAATTAATTTCAAATTTTTTATATGGAATTTTTACTTAATAATGACCTTTATTAAATATAATTAATATCCAAATTTCAAAAATTAAAAATTAAAAAAAATTGTAAAGATGGTACTCAGTTGCTTTAACTGATACTATATATTATCCATATAATTACCATAAATTTGGCTTAAGCATTGATTTTATGCCTCTTTTTGGATTAATTTTCTTTGACTTAAAAAGAGACACCAATTGCTGTGTGAAGAATTTACTCTAAAAGAGAAAGTATTACTTTGATTTTTTTGCTAACACACACAATGTGAGTTTGAACTTGCTCACAGTTTTGCTTTGCAGGGTGTTACCGAATTCGACCGAAAAATTCAGAGGGTTGATAATTGGCAATATGGCAACGACAAATCACTGAAGAATACGGGGTCACAAACTACATTTAGTCGGTGAAGATCGCGATAGTAATCGTCTCGAGGACGATGGGCTAGACGAGAAGAGTGACCAAACAAATGCAGGGATTTGGAGCACTGGGATAGAATTAAGGAAACCTCCACGCTTCCCAGATCTCAATCCCTTGAATTTCTTCTTCAGGGGCTACCTGAAATTGCTTGTGTATGAATCTTATGACATGAATTATCGTCGATTCAGCTAACATCACCAGTACACTGGATTTGTTTGAACACGTCTGACAATACTTCGCCCGTCAGTGTTGGCTGTGCTGTGACCAAGGCGGCTACAGCTTTGAACAATTCCTGCGACAATCACTTGTTGAATTTCTGACATCAATCTCTGATCTTGGTGCTGTAAACATGCTTAACGTCGAATAAATGTATTTGTAACCTCTTATTGCCCTTTTTCATTCCACTCGATGTAACATCCTTCATAACTATTTTTGCGAATCACTCCTTCTAAACGTGATTTGTGACCCCATGTTCTATTGTGGTTTGTCATCCCCATGCTGCCTACTCTCACCCTATATGGGTTGAGATCTTCTCTCAACCCCACCTAGAGGTGTGGGAGGAAGTGAAGGATGACTAGACATGTTATTTAACCAGTCTATTTATTGAACACACCAATTCTCAACAAACAGAATTCTAATAATTCAAACTAGAAGAGAGGTTCCTAATCTGAGCAATAGGAGTGTAAACAACGAGAGGCGCGAATTTTGAGAAGACTTCTCAAATATTGATCCTCCTTTATTCGGATCAATCCACTGCTCTAAATATCTGAGTTATAGTTTAACTATGGTGACCAATCGTCACTTTAATACCTTCACCTATCTAATCTCTGAGACGCGCTATAAAATATAATAATACCTGATCGGTAGCAATCTCTCCTCCTCTAGTCAGATTCTCTATATCTTAATTTCTAGCTGGAAAACCTAGACTATATATATCCGATCTAATCTGCATAATCACGGTTGCTTCTTCAAAGGGTTCGTTGAGAGTAAATTCGGATTGATAGATCAAATATTTCCCAAGAGGATCAAAGGAAGGGCACGGATAGACCCGTCACAACCCCTCTTAATTTGTCGGACGAATTCGGCAACACCCTGTATATAAACTTTAGTCACCCATTTCTTTCTTAAATAGATTTAACAACACGAGTTTATTTGCTGGTGAAATTATGCAAATCTAAATATATGAAATCTATTTAATTAACCTCTTTAATATAAGTAACACAACTTTAATAGAGCCTGTCCAGAAGCTAGATATACTCTTCAGAATAAAATGTAGAAATTTACCAGATTACCAAGATCATTTCGCGTTAATAAAACAAAGAACCAAGTTCCAATATTTCTCTTTTAACAGCAGCTATTTCTTACGACATCCTATTTACAGAGTCAGGAGCTGAATGAAAGGAGCTATAAAACCACCATGTTCATAAGGGTGGAAAGTTTACAGTCCGTTGCCAAAGGCAATAAGAAAAATTCGACTTTTTCATCTAACTAGACGCAAGAACGGAAAATGCAGTAAAAATTTAATAATCAGAATTTGTGTGCTGACGTAGATATTTTGAGAAACTTTCCCCAATTTATTAGAGAAGTGAGAAGGATTTTTATGAAACCTACATAACACTAGATTTATGTAACGGAACATTTATTTTAGCGAAAAAATAAATGTTATTTATTTTGTAGAATGTGCGGACCTAAATATTAACACACACAGTATAGTTATTTTTAAAACTTTTTTACCAGATATTGGAGTTTCGGCTCCATTAATTTGTTGAAATCGAAATTTAAAGTAGTTAAGGTAAAACATTCATTTTGAAAATAAAACGTGATTAATTTTCTGTAAACAATGCCTATACGTTATTTTCAGTAAAAGTAATCGAAGGAATTTTGTTAACACTTGGTTGGTAATTGCAAAAAAAAAAATACTTTTTAATATGATCATTTGTTTTATTATTCACTACGAAACTCTTTTGTTAAATTTTTGGAAACTTACAACTGCAATATCACTTCAAAGTCATTTAAATCTAGCTTTGATACCACTAAAACTGCCAACATATTAGAAAAAGGGGTACTTTTCGGTTAGAGATTTAATAAAATAAGCTGTATACGGTATACAAAGAATATTTCCGAAACAACGGGTGGTGACCGGAGTAGAACAGTCCCAACGTAAGTTCATGCGTGTCGTAAAAGGCGACTAAAATTATCAGAAATTCAACCTTTCGGAGCTCTGGCAACCCTCAATTATGACTAGTGCAATATATTGTTATATTAATAATGCTACCTAGTCCGGGATAGCCCACGCGCTGTGTTCTGATGTCCGGGAACACTCCGAGAAGTATGCTACGAGGACACATAATATCCTTCAACACAACATTAATGGAACGCAGAGGAAAATCGATGAACTATCCTGTCTCCTTTATGACAACAATGTTCATGTTGCTTGTCTTCAGGAGACTAAACTCAATTTTTTCCAATTTGAATCTCAAGATTAAGGGATATACAGAATTACGGAGAGACCGAATGATAAGCACTGGAGGAGGCCTGGCATTTCTGATCAAAACACCAACAATCAAGTACACCGAGGTTTTGCCATCTAGCACCTTACACTTTTGCACTTTGTCATACACGACAACAACAACAACTAAAATCAAATCTAGGTTATCCCATGCTTTTGAATACTGTAAAACATAAAGTATAGATTAAATATAAAAAACAATGTATCTCAGAATTGTTTTTTTTTCAAACTATTTACCAGCCTATCTTGGAATTAGGAAGCAATGTTCAGGCTCGTATTAAAAATCACATTAGAATCATATTACTAAGATTATTGGCGAAATATTCCCCAGATTAAAACTATAGCCTAAGATAGTATTTATTGAGCCTGGTTTCACACCAATCCATGACTTAGAGATTTTACTTCATTTCTACACTCCTTGTGATTTCACGTTGACTTCAGGGGAGTCAAGACTAAGATTGAGAAACAAGCTTTTGAATTTTATTTCCCGAACTTCCCATTAAATAATTGAAAAGATAAGGTGTCCATTCAGGAGATAGAGACATGAAATAAAATCAATTTCAAATTAAGAGCCATACATACTTATGCTTTGAATGTTTATTTCCTGAGAGGGAAACACCCTTTCCAGATCCAACGAGCTTTCTTGATAGCTGGGAATGGCATCATAATTTTCGTCTAGGAATCTGTATTCTTTTCTCCGAATGGCTTCCGACAAATCCCGATTTCTGTCGATGGCTCTCCGAACGTCATTCAAAAAACTGTCGACTTCCAGATACATCTGACCGATCAACTCTCTGGAACCTTCAATGTCCGTGACATGATATACATAAAAACGATCTTGTGCCGGTTGTTCTGAAACAGAATGCGTTGAAAAAGGTTTAGTATTGATTTGGAACTATGAAAAAAAATGAAATAATGTCATTAAAAAAACTCAGTAAATAACAACGAGATTTGTAAACAAACAAAAATATGCCCGTTGTCAACGTTATTTGGTGAGGAATTTTTGATGACTGGATCGTGTCCATAAGCAACATCCAGACAAACAGAATACTTTTTTTTTATCTGCTAACTATTAAGAACTATAATCAGGGAAATTTCTGGAACAGAGAATGTTTTTTCGAGCAAATTGTATGTCATCATCCGTTTTTTTTTTTTTTTTAGATGAGCTAATTTTACTAAAAAATACATCATTTTACGCACATAAAAATCGAATTTAGAAATTAAATGCAAAAGATTGTGACTAGTTCCCAAAACCTCCATTTTTAATAATCTGAAAATTCAGGTAAAAAGATATATTACTATGTATCTTAGAATATAAATATTATATATTCATACCCAAAACTTAAGTTTTTTCTATTCAATGTATCAGAATTTCTGCCAAAACTTAGTTTCATCCTTCTAATGGAAAATTTATGAAACATTTATAGAAGGTAGAACTTACAGATTTATAGAAGATGGAACACACATAGAAGATTTATTGGAAGTTTTTTGCTTATATTGTGAAAGATTTATATTTATATTTATAAATAGGATGAAAAATTTACAGCTCCTCGATTTTAAAATTGCAGCTTTTTTTGTGAAAACACAAAAGAATTTTCACTCACAGTTATCCAACTTGCAGCTTAAAATAATGTGATAACTATGTGATATCAAATTCCTCTAAAATAATCTTAGCATGTTAAATATAGAAAATATATCTATTAATTGAGAATATTGTACATAAAATGCACTCATTGCCATTAAAACTAACGTACCAAGATGTAAGAGTGGGATTATTACAAAACTTGGCATAAAGGTACATATCAAGCAGATGTGTAAATGATTAGAAATGCAGCGTGATTTTGCAGTACGTAAAGCCACCAGAGGGGTAGAACTTCGTTCTCCTTGGATTATAAAACAGGTGAGCAGAGCAAGTTTCCGTATATTTATAGGAGAGAGATGCTTTTTAACTAGAGATGCCTTTGCGCCGCCATTAGAGACAATATAAGCAGCCGTCAGAGTTCGAGAGGCGAAGAATCAATAGGATGATGGAAACTAGATGGTCAGCTCGGAGAATAATTTTCCACCTAGACCATTTCTGGCTTAACTGGGAGGGGGTGTTGAGACCAGTGGACAAGAGTGAGATAGAAGTAGGCTCAGGAAGCCCTCGAAAGACCAATAGTTCAGAAAACCGTCACATCATACGAAACGCCAACTGTCTCATTGTCCGCCGTCGATACACAAGCAGAACATTCCTTACGGACTTCGGTGTCAGTCCGGACCATCGCAAGGCACCTTACTGAAGGACAGTTGCTATCGAGGTGCCCATTACATGTATTGCCATTGACACCTCTTCACTATCACCTCCGTTTGGAGTGGTGTCTCGCCCGAAGGGATTAGACTACAAACGAATGGAATCAGGTCGTATTCAGGGACAAATTCAAATTCTATTTGTGGACAGGGATCACAATCCTATACGTGTGTGAAGGCTCCGTGGTTCATGTCTCAAGCCTGCCTTCGCTGTACAGTGGTACACCACTCCCACAACTGGTGTGATGGTATGGGGTGTCATCGCATACGACACATGGCCACCTCTTAATATTGATCCATGGCACCAAAACAACCCAGAAGTACGTTCGTGACATTCTTCAGCCATATGTGTTGTCACTCATGGCAGGGCTGCCAGGAGCCCTCTTTCAACAACACAATGCCCGCGCACACACGGCAAAGGTTTCACAGGGCTACCTCAGCCCCATTTCTCCCCTTTCCTGATTTGCTCGATCCCCAGATTTTTCAAAAATCGAGCATGTCTGGGATAATTTAGAGCGAGCTATTTGGACAGCCTACAAGTTTATTTGAATTAGAAGCGAATTTACAGCAATTGTGGAACGAGAGGTCGAAGAACATCATACGAGACTTGTATGCCTCAATGCCCGACCGTATCCCATCAAGCATTCGTGTTAGATGTGGTCCAACAGGGTACAAATACCTCCATTTATTTGTAATTTTTTCTAAAATCAATAATCATTTTGCTTTGTGATTTTGTAATCACATTCTTACAATAACGTTGAATTTATGTACGTAAAATTTTGTTTTATTCTGACAAATCGTTCTTGCTGCTCAAATTTTTATGGCAATGAGTGTATATTGTACATATATGTGGTGATATAAAAATTTACGAATGTTCACTATAATTTATTTGTTCACTTAATTAGAATCTTTTTTGTTTGTTAGTGTTCCAGCTAGCTGCAATCAAATTAAATTATTTCACAATTTTCATTTATTTTATAAAATATAAAACAGTAGCTAATTTTTGAAAATTACGGTAGTATCTGTCCTAAATGTTTGGATATATGTATAAATATGGAAATAATGTTTTATTGCTGTTCTTATACCCTTTACCATGCTATTGAAAAAAACCTGTGATTCTAAGGGTCATTAAAATTTTAAAGAGCACATAATAAGGGAGAATAATAAGGGATTTAAAGAGAATAATAAGGGATCCGAAATATATATGTATTGAGTATACTTAAAATGTTTTAAAAGTTCCAGAATCTCAAATTTAAAAAAATAGAAAGGTGTCCCCATAAATCAAGATAATGAAGAAAAAAATGCTTTGCTTTGTATTTCTCTGGCACAACTCCCACTCTTGATCAATCGATATTACATCAAAACTACATTCAGAAAACTATTAAGTTTTTGAAATTTAATATCATTATATTTTTATATAAAGGTATGATTTATTAACCAAACAGAATTCACACGTATTAAGTGTTCAAGATATACCACCGCTAGACGAAAAAGAACTAGTAATAAATACTTATTCATAGATTTCGTAATACAAAAATTTTACTTCACATTTTAAGTATTCTATTTTATAATGAAAGAACTGTGCGAAATACATTAGATTTGATAGTAAAAGCTAAAACTAAAATCCTGTTTCAAAAGCAAATTCAATCTCACTAAATTCATGTGAAAAAGCAGCTGAATTCCTTTTTTGCAGAAAAAAAATAAATTTTTTTTAAAGAATATCAAAATAAAACTTTGCTGTTATTAAAAGGATATTGCTCATTGCATAAAAATTAATCATGGATCCATAAAGATTCTCAAACGTAGACGTTAAAAATCATCTTAAACAGAAAAATCCCTCAAAGAACAAATTCTAGTTTCACTTAAATAATGGAATTTTAAAAAAGTCTAAAAATAAACGAACAGATAACAAAGTGCTTGTGAAAAATCTTGGATATTCGTGTTAAGCCTTTTATTATGAATAGACTTACTTGGTATTTACTAAAGAAAAAAATTCGAAATTTCTAGATAAATTATATTTGCATTGTTGCGACATTTAATTGTGAAATCACAAAGGGGATTTCAGAAATTCTATTTTTGAATAATTCCCTGCGAAATTGACAAAAAGATTCCTATTTACATACAGAATTTTCGGAATGAAATATACGAATAGATTGTATATAATAACAAAGCTTTGCTTCGTAGAATGTCTTAAGAAAATGGTTGGTAAACTTTTTTTGCATTTCGCTTAATACACCCACATGAGAAATTTATTTTATTACAATACATTTCAATTGTGCTACAACAATTGTTTTAATACTGCGTTTTCATTATTCAGTGCAAAGTAAATATTATATTTTGTTATTTCATGTTTAATGTTTATGACATAATCTTATCAGTTTTTTTTTTATTTTTTTATACATATGACTAATAAGAATATTGTTGCGTAGATCGGAGTTCGAGGATTTTACGCTATAAAAGAGCAAAACAATTCTTCGGGAGCTATGAAACTTTATAGTAAAAAAACAATCCTTAGAAATACAGGATACAACAGCAAAATCCACAGAATAAATTCCAGAAGATATTCACACCTTCTGCATCGCTCAGACACAACTATCAGTGTCTATAAATACAAATATGTAATGATAAAATTATTCACAAGCTCTCGCTCAGTCGTAGCAATTAATCGTTGGTCTATTCTTCAAAGGTCGCAACAATACTGACTCAGTTTTAGCGAGCGACTCCTATTTATAAGCTGCAAGGATCCTTCTCAAAAGATGAGCTTACATCATAGATCGTGATGTCAGTAATTTCCAGAAGCATCTATTTGATCACTAATTCGCCAAAAACAGTCGCCAAGGCTCCAAAAATAATGCCAAATTAGCTTGTCATCATTTGAACCTCGTTGCTTGAGAATATTACAATATTTGCATAAAATAAATACAACGGAAAGTAATATCAACATGTTGCACATCTAGATATAAATTGCTTACACTATTTTAAGCATTTATTACAAAAATTCGTGACAATATTATAAGCTGTAGTAATTCATACATTACATGAAATTTCACACACACACACACACACAAGCGCATACCCCTAATTCGATCTTGCAAAAACATATCGATAATTATTATATATTGCTAACGTATAAATACGGTATGCGTACCCAAAATCCAATGATAAAAATAATATATGAAATAAGTCATGCATTAATACTTATTCCAACAATTTAAAAAGACTTATTTTATTCAGTAACGCATTAAAAACTCACCGAATCACTTCAATATGATGAATAAATATAAAAAAATCGATTTTTATTCAATAAAATATTTCTTCCATATCTTCTATATAAGGCTCCCAAATGGCTTTAAAAACTCACCGAATCACTTCAATATGATGAATAAATATAAAAAAATCGATTTTTATTCAATAAAATATTTCTTCCATATCTTATATAAGGCTCCCAAATGGCTTTTTTAAATTAGATTTCTGAGGGAATTAATTATATATGTATTATATTAAGAAAGCCACTATACTATGCATTGTTCAATTGATATAACCAATAACAAAACAAATCACTAATAACTTTCTTCCAGCGCAGCGTATGGAAATCTACTATTATCCTGTAAAACTATTATTTTCTTAAAATATAAATTAAAAAATTCGTCTCATGTGAAAAAACGCGACATATATTTTATCTCAAACATAATTTTTTTGATGAAGAGTGTGCTAGAATATCATTACCAATTCAAATTTTTCTTTTGAAGGATTTTTCGTCTCAACTCGCTCGTATTTTTTCAAAAATAAAGCGTAAGAAAAGTCAATATGAATAACTTCTTATGGATTTATGCATATAAATTAGCTGTTGATTGTGTATTAAAATATCAAGAAGTTTTGAGAAACATTACAGGTTTTTTCAGCTTTTTGATTAAAAAATTACCACATTTTTTCCTAAACTTTAATTTATATTTGATGCGTAATAAAAAGTACTAATACTAACTTCGTGTGATAATAACTTCAAGAATTTAAATGAGTAATTTATAAAAAAAAAAAATAGATAAAATATGTATTGGCTAAAATCAGAATTAGAAATTTGAATTTAATCATGTAGAAGATATACAACGCTCTTTGTTAACTTGTAACCTAACTCATCCTTCACTATCATGAATAATACACTCATGGACAAAAAAATTAGCGCACCAAGAAGGAGACGTCAAAATGAAACGAAATTTTACATACTTAATGACTACTTTGATATAAGTAAATGATTAGTAAATCAAAGAAAAAGGGTCATTTATTTCAGAGAAAAAGGCAAAAGAACGGAGGATTTAATACCCTGTTGAACCTCCGCTAGCGCGAATGCACGATGCGATACGATCGGGCATTGAGGCATACAAGTTCTGTATGATGTCTTGAGACATTTCGTTCCATATTTGCTGTAACCTTGCCTCTAGTTCGTTCAAACTCGTGAGATGCCCAAATCGCAGTCCCAAATGATCCTAGATATACTCGATTGGAGACAAATCTGGGGATCAGGCAGGCCAAGGAAAGGTAATAATAGGGCGGAGGCAGTCTTGGTGACAGTCTTGCTGTGTGAGGCCGAGCATTGTCTTGTTGAAAAATAGCTCCTGGGAGCTGTTGCATGAGTGGCAACACATGTGGGTGCTGAATGTCATGGGTATACCGCTGGGCTGCCATGGTGCCACAGATCAATACTAGGGGTGACCGTGTATTGTAGGCAATGGCACCCCATACCATCATACCAGCTGTGGGAGCGTTGTGTCGCTGTAAACCAAAGGCAGGATTGTGGTATTCACCACGGAGGCTATTTAACCCCTTCCCGACTTTTCCCGAGTTGAGCTCGGGCAGGCAAAACCTGGGTCATCCCGAGTGTTGCTGGGGCACTGTGGAAATTTACATTGTGCAATCGGTCGTTCCCAAATTGTTTCAATGGGCTTTTTATTGTTTCAAATCATTGAAAAATACCACTCGCGGTGGAATTTTCTGCAAAAAGAGGACATTCTTTTACTGAGCAGCCCCCTTTCATGCTTGTCCGAAAGATATTTTTTGACGACATTTCCCCCAACAGAGAAGGAAATTAATCCAACCCGACAGTGTATTATTTGCTGCTCAAAAAGAAACAGTAAAGGTAAGAAAAGATACAAGATTCTGCTGTACAGATTGCGATGTGTTTTTTCGAATTTATCATACACGATCAAATTTTGATTAATAATTTCATAATCATTTATGTAAATGTAAAAGATGAAAATAAAATTTGTAAAATTCATGATAAAAGCTAGGTATTCTAAGCTTTATATTTATAGTTTGTGTGAATTGACTCTACAGTTTAATGATTTCTTCCATACAGAGAGTCAATTTTACAGGTAAATTACTCATTTTGTGACGGATCTATACGCGTCCTTCAATTAACCTCTGGGGAATTCTATTGGGTCAGCATTTTCAACCAACCTTCTACGAAAAGACAGAAAGCATGAAATACAAATTAAGTTAATATATATATTCTTTATTCGCGAGTTTGAGAGTTAGTGAAGTGAGAATAGATTAGAAGGGAAGTAAATCGGCAGTGAAACGTATACGTAAGCAGTGTAAGAAGCCAGAAGTTGGAATACTAAGAAAGTGATTAATTTAACTATTGGAGACGTGTTAAAGTCAACGCAAAAGGATTAGAAGACTGCAAGAGTTCAGGTACTGTGATCTTAAATCAAGTCGAGGTTTAGGAAGTTAAACTAATAGTGTGGTCATTAAATACGTAAGCTCTGTATAAAGTTATATTAAAAGTAGAGCTGCATGATTGAGTATATTCTCCCCAACTCAATCTCGTTTCACTCCCATTCTATTACTGATTAAATTTATCTTGTTAAGTGTTGTTTGTGTCTGAGTTGAATATAGTGATAAATAAAATAAATGAAGTTCATCATGTCGTCTGATCATTTAGTTCCTCCCACACCACTAACCGGGTCACAGGGAAGAAGGGACGTTAATTCTTTATAATTTATTTAAATAAATTTTTTTTTGCATTCATTTTTCGGAAATTTTGTATGCGAATAATGCTACTATGTTCAAAAAGATATATATGTTTGAAAATAAGCATAAGAAAAATTTACATTTTTTGATCCATAATTCAGAAATAATATTAGCCTGGAAGGAGTTAAAAGAATTGTATGGTATATGGTTAATTGTAATGCTTAATTATTCTTAATTTAAAATATTGAAACAAAAATAAACGTATTATGATGCTTATGATCGTTAGCTGGAAAAAAATAATTTTATAATTACCTGGTTCAGGTTCTGAGACAGCACCAGGTAAAGGCATATCATCAAATTCTTCCTCCTCCTCCTCTTCTTCTTCTTCCCTGCTCCCAAAGAAACATAATTTTGTTCTATTACCATGTACAGTGAAATTCGTTTAACACGAAATTGATAGGTGTGAAATATTTTTTCGTGTTAAAAGAATTCCATGTTAAACGATACTGAAAAAATAAAAATTATTTTAACAAAAGTAACTTTATTAGAGTATTCTTTTTACATAGATATGTATATATGCACGTACTTAATAAAAAATCAATGAAATTAATGAAATGTAATTCAAAATTTTCAAGTTTTGGGGTAAAAAAGCATCTATTGAATTTTTGGAAAATAATCTATTTTTCTTTGCATTGTTTTTAGCATCAAATTGTTCAATTTCATCCATTTTTTTATTCATTCCACCGTTGGAAAATGCGTCTAAGAAAGTGAACATACTTTTCATTATTTTTTTCATTCCCAGAATGGAAATCTTTTCGTGTTAAGAGGAAAAATGCATGAAAAATCATAGCAGTTTGTTGGGACCATTGTATTATTTAGTTTTAACTGATATTTCGTCTTAAGCGTTTTCGCGTTAAACGCATTTCCCTGTATAATTTCCTACTTTGAGATAAAATAATTAATCATTAATTTAATTGCTTAAAGCTTTTAATTATTTCTTTAAGACATCCAACAGAACATTTTTAACAAAAATATTTTTATTTGCTTTTATTAGAATTCCTTACGGTAAAATGACTTTTTACTTCCAGTCCAGCTGCTATCTGAATAATCCGTGTTGATTTCCTGTAACAAATATTGTTACATAAAGTACTCAAAAAAAAATTGGGTTGATTTGATATTTCCTTTTGCCGAAGTGGGACAATTTAAAATTTACTTCGACTTTTAAATGCTCCAACTTTGCTCCAAAATGATAAAATTACTTCAACTACAACAAAATGTAAAAATCTTAAAAAGGAAAAGCTAATATCATGGAGGAAAAATTATTGAATACTCAAAAAAAAATTTTACTTTCCTTTTTTCTATTGTACTCAGCCTGAATAAAGTTGAAATCATACAAAATAACCGAATCTTCGAAGCACAAATTTACTGAATTTTTTTAAGCCCTACTAACTTCCTGGATCTTTTATAGGTATACTGAAAAAAATCAGAAATCTAGATAGGATTTAACTCTAAAAACTTTATTTGTTATGATCTTAATAAATATAAAGAAATATAATATAATGAAAATTTAAAACTATATATAATATTATTATAATATAACATTCTTAAAAATTGTATTTTTTATATTAAACTATGTGTCTGCGTGCCCCCAAACTGAAAAGTATATCGCTTCCCCATGATAACCATTTTCAGTGGATTCCATCTCATGCCGAACTTCATAGCAATGAAATGGAGGACCAACTAGGGAAGGAAGTCTGTAATTTTCTATCTCCCTCTACATCCGCCTTTACCAATCTGGAATTATACTCGTAAAAAAATATTTCAAAACTTAATGGAGTGGACGGTGCCTCCCACTCATCATTAGCATGCGGGTAAGGGGTCTCAGGGGTGTTAACTTTTTTTGGAGGGTTGAAAATATAAACAATATTCAAATGCACATATAACTCTTTGAAATTAAAATTAAATAATTCGAATCCTTTACATATTATTTATAAAGGGATGGGGGCTTCAGAAAAGTGTAAAATGTTTAAAATATAATCATAATTTTAAAAATTATAAGCATATGAAAATAAGAAATATTTTTATAAGAAATATTAATTAAGTTTTACGGCGCGCATGCTATTTTCAAGTATTAGCTTTAATTACTAGCAATAAGTTGGTTTATAAAGTTAAATGTATCCTTATTACTCCTTAGTAAATTTAAATAAATAGAATAATAAATTATATCTTTTAAAAAAATTAAACAAAATTATATTTTTAAATTTTTTAAAAATTTCAATATTTCTCAAATATTTTGAAATACAAAAAAAAAAAATATTTTTCTTAATTTACTAGGGCTTAAAGAGTATGATACATTTTATAATTCTATAAAGTTTTATGCATCAAAGATTACTATTTTAGAAAATAGCGTGCGCGACGCAAAAATTACTTAATATTTATTACAAAATTATTTCTTATTTGCATATGCTTAAAACTTTTAAAGTTATGATCATATTTCAAACATATTGTACTTTTTTGAAACCTTAATCCTTTGTAAAGAACATGTAAGGGATTCGAATTATTTCATTTAAATTTAAAATAAATACACCTGTTAGAAAATTGTTTACACATTTTCACCCCTCGAGAGAAAATTAACACCCCTGAGACGCCGTAATAGACGCAATTCGCCCCTAGCCCTCAAGTGTGATAGATGCTCCCAGACTACACTCTTTCTCGTCTTGCTAGTGGCCACATCAAGTGCCTCTCATTCTCAGAGAACAAAAAGATCTACTCCATCTGTGCAAAGTGTCAAGCTCACCAGGCTTCTCCGGAACACATAATGCGTTGCATGGATCTCACAAGCAATGATATCTACTCGGATCACCTTCTTGTGCTCGACTATTTGAGAGTCAACAATCAAGGTGTTAACTTTTTCTGGAGGGCTGAAAATAAAAACAACATTCAAATACATATAACTCTTTGAAATTAAAATTAAATAATTCGAATCTTTTACACATTATTTATAAAAGAATGAGGTTTCAGAAAAGTCTAAAATGTTGAAAATACAATCATAATTTTAAAAATTATAAGCATATGAAAATAAGAAATATTAATTAAGTTTTACTGCGAGCACGCTATTTACTAAAATAATAGCCTTTGATGCATAAAACTTTATAGAATTGTGAAATGTATCATACACTTTAAGCCCTAGTAAATTAAGAATAATATGCCTTTTGTATTTCAAAATGTTTGAAAAATATTGAAATTTTTTTTTAATATTTTGAAATTATAAATTTTTTTATTTTTTAAAAAATATAATTTATTATTCTATTTATTTAAATTTACTACGGTATAATAAGGATGCATTTAACTTTATAAATCAACTTATTGCTAGTAATTAAAGCTAATACCTCTGAAAATAGCACGCGCGCAGTAAAACTTAATTAATATTTCTTATAAAAAAATTTCTTATTTTCATATGCTTATGATTTTTAACATTGTGATTATATTTTCAACATTTTACACTTTTCTGAAGCCTCATTCCTTTATAAATAATGTGTAAAAGATTCGAATTATTTAATTTTAATTTAAAAGAGTTATATGTATTTGAATATTGTTTATATTTTCAGCCCTCCAGAAAAAGTTAACACCCCTGAGACCCCTTAATTGAAATAAGCAATCGATAAATATAAAGTTTGTTATTTTATAACTTTAAACTAAAACAAGATAAAAAAATTTCTGAAAATCAATCATTTTCCTCTTAAAAATCATGCATCATCTTCCAAAATATTTGCAATCTTCCTCTAATTACAACCCTTTTAATTTATTTTTATGACACTGTTTAGTTCTATTTTAAATTTTTAAAACTGATAGCAGTCGCAAGCGGGAACGTAAAGTTAATTATTTTATACGCTGTATTAAGAAATTAAAAAAGCGCCATTTTTCCGTGCAAAAACGGTTCATGTTTCTTAAAATTACTATCCGTTTTCAGCCATTTCTTTCGGCTTTTATTTTGTCGGAAGAAGATTAGACTTTCTCATTACGGAAATGAAGTGTTCTTGCTGAGGTTGCAGTAAGAACAATATTGAACCTTAATTACGAATCTTTTCTGGAGGATTTCATTTAATATATAACAAAGAATGTACTAAATAAAGACTTTGTCTTTACGGTAGAGAATTGAGATAGACTTCTGTCAAAGCGTAAATTTTCGTTAATTATGTTCCTTTTTGTAGTACCCTTTTGTCTGCTGAAATAATCTTCTTTTTAACCAAAAGGACAAGAGTTTTAATTTTTCAATATTGGAAGAGATATTAAATAAAGCTTTAATTGTGTTACCAGATATCACTTTTCTTAAGCTTTTGTTATGATTATTAAACACTGAAATAGAAAATTCTTAGGCTTAGGGATAAAACTGGTTAACAAAAGAAAAGGTTAAACAAAGTTTTAAGGTACTAAAAGCTTCACCTTTATTTACTCATATTACTGGGCTGGAGTAAAATTTAGAAGATAAAACACAAAAGAAATACTATAAATAAATTCAGTGCTGAAATTAATTCATAAAATTTTAAATCAACATAACTTATATAGAAATAATCTATTATGGTGCTCCACCTCTATAGAAATAATGTGTAAAAATCTAAGAGTACTTAAAATTTATTAGAAATGTTGAATTTAAGAAAATTAATAGAATAATTATATTCTAAATAATAACTATCTAAACATTTTATACATTTATTTTATCAATATCTCATTTAAAAAACTAATAGTTATACAGTAAATAATTAAAAACTATATTTTTAAATGAATATTACTATACCAGAATGGAATTTTAATAATGTTATAATTAAAAAGCAACCATTTTATTCGAAGGAATGTTGTTTTATATTTATCATCTATAACAAGTAAAATTGTATGACAGTTATTGTAAGTTGAACAATGTTCAAATAGAAAGAAATCTGTGGTATAAATTCCAAATTTTTACCAAAAATGGTGATATTATCAATAAACCTACATATATAAAAGACATAATAATCAATATTCCTTTTTTTTCGTAAAAATGTAAATATTAATCAGCTAAATTATTAGTAAAAGGTCTACCTTGTGGTAAGTGTGTATTCTTTTCATGTATATTGTCATTATATAGTATAATTTTCTTTAAGAACAAACTTAATGTGAGTGTTATGATTTTGAAACTTCTTAACACTATTTAGACCATAATAATCGTAATTTTATAAAAGAAAATTATAGCATTACTATCTATTGAATTAAATAGAGCTTCCAAATCATAACTATCATCAGAGTAAATTTCTTTGTCGTATAAACAACTAGCTAAAGTACCCGTTCTTCCCATATGTTGATTTTATAAAGATGAAAGATATTGTTCTTGATAAAATAGCTCAATTGTATGGAGATTAACACCCGGTCCAAAACAATTTATAGAAAAATGAAACATAATTTTTTAATTAATGCAATTTTCCATGAAAGGAATGTGCGTACAGAATTTCAAGTCTGTAGGTCTTTAAGTTCAAAATCAGGGATATTTATCTGTGATGCCCCTCAAGCCCTTGCGACGCCCCTTTGGGGTCGATTCATGTAAATAAGTAAACTTTTTAATGAATGGGATATAGAGGACTACCACACCATATGACCACGGTACTCCCTTAATTGTACCGAGACTTGTTGAAACCTTTACTTTTTTTAATAATATAGCTGTAGTTTTTAGATTATTTACAATATTTTATAAAATAAATTACAATGATTTACCAGAAGTAGTAACGTAAGTTTTAAAATCGTTGGTATTACATCAAAATTCAATAAGATGTTAATTAAATTTTGGAGTTCAAAATATATGAGTAGTATCTCGTCTACTCCCCGATTGCTTCCCCAATTTAGCAATTGGTGCATTTCTTAGTTTGGGTTGTTGAATTTGTGTCGTAATTGAGAACTGTTAATAAATAGAATTTGTATTGACTACGGCTAATATCTTCCTTCCAACCCTCTCACACTAAGAGATGAGAAGGGTTACAATGGTTAATTTTATAACAATCAAGTTTATACTTTTCTATCAAGACTGGAGATAAATACACATTTTTTAATGCAGCTAATTTTTGTCCTTCAAAAAAAATGTGTGCGTGAGTCAATTTAAATTTGTCCAAAAATATTCTCAAGCTTTCAAGTTTATACTTAATAAGGGATTCGCAAACATAGGGCTAAAAATATTTTGTTTAAATTAAAACATTCTTGAGCTTACTTATACCGTTTTGCAAAACTTAAAATAATTGAAAACATATATTTTATTACTCTGATAATTTTTAATCCGATTATCTACAACTGTGGAAAATAGAAACTATGTGAGCTGTTTTCACTTATCATTCGTAATTTCCTATTTTAAACGCAGCTTATATAAAACTATAATACAACTTAAACGTTCTTAAGCAAAATTAATGTTTAAGAAGCGATATCAATTTTTAACGCCTCTCTAAACATTTAATATAAAGCGTTAGAAATGTAAAATATTACTTTCATGCTTGGTTTGTTTTGTGACACCAAAGCAATATTTGACGTAATTGCTCTGATTACTCTAACTTACGAAAGACTATATATCTTTGATTTTAACAAACACTGTAAAAATAAGAAGTGTTGAAAAGATGGGAAAGAGGAATGGCAGTAAAAGGAGGTCGAGGAAAGGAGAAAGAGCTTTGGAAGAATACATCATTCATTTTTTTTTACCACAGACAGCTACCCAAAGAAAGAAAAATGAAAGAAATTACTGAAACTCTTTTAGGTCGTAATTCTTCTATTAACCTAAGGATTATAAGCCCGAAGTAACTAAGATTTTTCAAATTAAAAGTACTTATTCAAATAATAATTGCAATCAAACAATCAAAGGAGCAACATTTCAAAGCATTTTTTCAAAAAATTATAACAACCCGCTTGGGTTCTTATAGCGTCACTTTAAAAATAAAACAAACATTTATATTAATAATCGAAAAAAATTATTTGAATATAAAATAATAAAATCAATCAATTATGAGGCATATTTTTAGGCAATTGTGCAAATAATGAATTGTAGATCGGGCGTTGTGAGCACATCTGAAAACAGATCTTTATGATACGCATCTATGGCATACAATGCTATACATTTTATATTGTGTTAATTTCATAATTGTTTATTTGAGTATTTTTAATGTTTACTTTTTATTATATTTCAAATGTAAATTTGTACTATCGTAACTAAAATCGATATCGATTCTGTCTGTAACGATATTGTATCGAGCAACATCATTTCTTCAATTTCGAGCAGTGAGTTCGAGGCTATGTTGCTACAAGTGGCATTTGTCCGTTCGCAAACGAAATAAATATGTGTGTTTTGTGTTATCTACTAGTGCTAATTTTTAACGCAACTACACTTAAAATTTAGAATGTAAGTTAGTACACTCATGTCCAAATAAATTAAGGATAATTCAGAATCACACAGAAATTGAACTCTAAAATAAAAATTTCACCTGTAGAATTATCACACACATCTTGAAGAAGAATATGCAAAATACAGGAAACCACCAGATGGCGCGGATAGTACGTCACAATGACGAGAGTGTAAGAGAGGGGTATATAAGGAATGGTGGCAAAGAAGTAAAATTGTTCACAAGCGCTTTAAAAGCCTTTCAGTGCAATAACGCATGTTATGGCACAAAGGAAGCATTTGGATGATTTTTTACGTGGTAGAATTATCGGACAACTGGAATGTGGACGTACCCAGCTGGAAGTATCCGAGGAACTTGGAATCGCCCAGAGTGTCATCTCCAGGCTTTGGCAACGATTCCAAGATGATGGTAATGTGAGTAGATGTTACAGCGCAGGTCGCCCCGAGTTACAACGCCAAATGAGGACAAGTATTTGGCTGTTACTGCCAAAAAAAACCGACGGAGCACAGCATCAGACCTGTCTCATCAGCTCTCTTCAGTTACCGGTACGACAGTTTCAAGGCAGACCGTGTACAGACGCTTAGGGCACATTGGCCTATATGCTCGTAGGTCTGTCAGATGTGTTCCCCTTACTGCAACTCACTATCGCTTGCGATTAACTTGGAGTAGAGAGCATGCATTGTGGACACCGCAACAGTGGTCTTGTGTGATGTTTTCCGACGAGTCCAGGTTAGTTTGCAGTCTGATTCTCGCCGGACTTCCATATGGAGAGTACCAGGTACCCGTTACCACCAAGAGAACACCATTAAACGACACCGTTACGTTGGTGCAGGATGGCTCGTTTGGGAAGGAATTATTCTTGGTTCCAGAACTGACCTGCATGTTCAGAGTGTAACGATGACAGGCCACATCTATTGGGATGTCATTCTGGAACAACATGTACGTTTGTTTCGGGGCGCCATGGGTGCTGAATTTCTGTTTATGGATGACAACGCCCGTCCTCACCGTGCAAACATTGTAGACGAATGCCTTCAATCGGAGGATATCACCCGTATGGATTGGCCAGCATACTCACCGGACTTGAATCATAGAGCATGTGTGGGATATGCTTGGCCGACGAATTGCAGCCCGTCAACCCCCTCCCACCTGTCTACCGAAACTTCGGAGGGCATTGCTTGATGAGTGGTGTAATATTCCCCAAGATCAGATTGATAATTTGATACTCAGCATGCGTAGGCGTTGTAAGGCCTGTATTGCATCGTCCGGGAGACATACTCCGTATTAACCATCATACTAGCCATGTTATACTGTTTTTTGTAAATAGGTTCTTTTTTAAAATTTGCTCCAGGGAGTAAAAATCGCAATTTTTATTAATTATGTCAAACATATAGCATCTTTTTTGCTCTTTACCTTTTGTTTAATAAATAGACTTTACAAATAAGTCAAATTTTTTTTGCTTCTGTCTCTTTCTTTGCCTGAACTTCATTATCCTTAATTTATGGACATGAGTGTACTACACATAATTATCTCATAAATTACGCAACACATTTCTTAAAATGGAATAATATAAAAGGAATTTGAATATTTTTAACAATTTTAAATATTTTGCTAGAATGTAACATTACAAATTCAAGATATTTATAAAAAAATTAATTCAATATAAGAATGAAAAATTCTGCAATTTTGGTTTGAAAATATTCATTTGAAAGTTAAAAATCACAGAAATATTTTCCACATTTTTACGTGATTCGGGATTGAAAAAAAGCTATAAATATCATTCACAAATAATGAATAGAATCATCATAGAATCATTATAAGTTTATTTATTCATAATCTGCAAAAAGAATAATTAATTTCAAAGTAAGAATTTTTTTTTTTTTTTGACGTAATAATTCCTTCTTTACAATTTAATTTCTTGTTAGAGGATAATTGAAAGAAAAATACGTAGATTATTTTAAACTTTTCATTGGGGGTATTTTTAAATAGAAAATGAATTATTAAATTTTTGGTGTATAGGGTAACGTAGAAGCTGAAATCCGTCATATTTTTATAGCTTACGTGTATTGGTGAACAGCTCTCAACAACCGTAAAGTTAATAGCAAAAAATTATTAAGTATCTAATTTACTTTTAATAAATATTTAAATGTCCAGGTTTGCTTTATATATATAGTTAGATAATAGTTTTATTCCTTCTAAAAAATGTACTATTCCAATTTTTAGTAATGGCATATGTCTTATACGGTAGACTTATTTTTTACTTAAATCAAAACCATGAAAATACATATATCGTATATATATATACAATTAGCCTCTTTTTTGCAAGTATAATTTGACACCATTGGCTAATAGAAGTTTTTATGACCTCAGAAATCAATTCAAGTGTAAGTATATTTCTATAAACACCAAGTTGAGCATATATAAAACTTGAATCGGGTCTTTTGCTCTTTATAGAAGTGAATGTTGAACCCTCAATAAAGCAGGAAAAGCAAAGTTACTTATTTTTGAAAGGAAAATCTTTGGACCTATTTGAGAGAACAATGAGTAGAGAATTCTTTACAATCATAAAATTTACAGGAAATAGGGCAAATATAACGGGACTGACATTGTGAAAACTATTTAAGCATCGCGTATTAAGTGGCTGGGCCCTCTCTATAGATATATCGATGCTTTTTCTACCAAAAAAGTAACTTAATTCGAAAATTGAAGGGACCAGAAGTAGAGGACGACCATCTACACGTTGATTAGTCGACGTTGAAAAGGATCTCAATCTAATGGGAACCAATCTATGGAAGGCCATCGTAGCTGATAGGGTCAACCGGAGGTGGATCGGTGAGCCAGCCTTGGCCAGAAAAAGGCTGTTGAGCTTATGAAGAAGAAGAATTTGACATCATGAAAACTAAAATAATTGCCAGTAAATTTATAGAATACTGCTACAGAAAATTTTCGACTGTGTACCCCTCTAAGGATAGTCAAAGAAAAATGTACTGCAATGGTTAATATTGCAACGGAAATGTCGGAATTCATTTTCTTCTCTATTTAAAGGATATTGTGGCCCTGAAAGACCATTCCTAAGGCAAAAGATATTATTCTTTTAATGATGATAAATAAATAAGGGGACCTTGTGTGGTGACAGTTTTTGCGTGAAATTTTGTTATCAGATATCGCCAAGCGTGGTGGCTTGGCGATATCTGATGACCAAATTTAACCTCTGATGACCAAACTTAATGAAAACACTTTAGATGTTCCTTTAAGGCTATTTCCAGCTTATATAAGGACGATGCAAAGAACAAACGTAGGAGTCAAGCATTTGACAGTGACTGTGCAATTCATCTGCCTAATGCGAAATATTGATTAAAGATATAAAATTAGTTTACTCTGCATTTAAGAGATTTTTGAATTTATTCTATTGTAGGTTTAGACATGTGCTTTATTGTTAAACGAAAATGTACTGTAATTACTGGAGAATTCCTAAACAAATTATGATTTAAGCCTTAAAAGAACCTGCTTTAATTGAAAGGACCTTTCCTGAATTTGAAAGATTCAGTCAAGTAACAATACACTTGAAAGTATTCATCTAGTTTATCATATAATGATCTTATTCTTAACCTACATTGTTAAATGCAATAGATACATTTATTTAAAAATAAACAAGATATGAAAATGAAAAGATAAAATGCTGGGATTCATGAAATTATAATCAAAATTCCACTTCATTATTCCAAAAACCCTAAGATGCATACTCACACATATAAATTCTGAAGAAATAATGCAAAGCAAATAAATATTACGATTTTTCAGACTTATAGTTCCGATAGTAGTCTCATAGAATATTAAAGGGTTTAATTGATATTTTCAGGCATGCATATTATTTACACAATTTTTATATGCATTCAGCATAATTTTTTTTTCTAATGGGGCTGCGGATTGATGTTTTACCATTGCAGACCTAGTACATTCCCCGTGGATTGGTATCTCTTTTTAGTGCGGCACCATATAGGCAGATACCAATCACCGCATGTAAAATTGATGCCCAGTTTCCTCCCCAGAGGGAGGCACCTGAGCTCTGGCAATGTGAAATCGTACTTACGACTTTAATTTTTAATTAAAGGAAATTCCAAATAATCAACTGATACGTTCCTATAAGCTATGTCTTGGGATTCTAAATTTAGTAATTTATTTAAAGTCCATACAATCTGCAGAACAAAAGATTTGACATGTTCATTTGCACATGTCAGGTATACCACTTAAAAACACATAAAAAAATGTGCATCATTTTTTACAGGATTTCTTAAAAATATTTTTTAAGCTAAATGTATGTCTGTGATAAACATAGCCGCATTTTGTTTTTAGAATGTATAAAAAAACAATATCTTATTAACGTAAAACAACAACTTAAAAAGAAGGAGCATTTTGAAAAGTATAACATATATTTATTTTTCCAAGACACTTTTTATAACAAATTAAAATTTTGTGGTAATTTTTTTCTTTTAAGCAACTTTTAAATGTTTTTTTTACTAAATTTCCAATTTTTTTTATCAAATCTGACGTAAAATGCAATAAATCCTTTTATATACTACAGAAACAACAAAATATATATTGCTACCATTATTACAGACATCTAAAGCATCTAGTATATACTTCTAAAAAATTTTAAATATTTCATTATTAAGATTTTCATGTTTAATTTTCAGAAGACTTGATGAATCAACTGAAATGCTCTTTCAAAAAACATGCTTGTAAAAAAAAATTTCTTCACAACAATTTTAATTACATTTTAAACTATTTTATGATGTTTTTAACATATATATATATATATGGAATCAATTTATAAAATATATCAAAAACAAGAAGAAGAAAATAAAAAACAGTACAAGAAATAACGTAATAAAAAATATAAAACAAAATATGAAGATTGAATTTATAAAAAAATACAAAAAGGAAATACAAAAAAGAACCTAGCGAGTCAAAAAGCAATTTTGGACTTAGGACCGAATAAGGTGGGTTAAACTAGTTTGAAGGTGTCAACCTTTCTCCTTTGCAACTCGGTAGGAAAAACCAAATAAAATAAATAGAAAATCAAAGTATAAAAATTCAAAGTGTAAACAACTCTCAGAAAGTATGAGAAAATAACCGACTACTATTCGGCAACAAATTCTCCTAAAATGTTTAAGCACAAAATTGCTAAAAGAATTACCTAATAAAAGGATTCTTCAAAAACGAATTTTACAAAAGTTCTACTCATAGAGCTTTTTCCAAGAAATCCAAAATCTTGAAACCAACGGAAAGTTACTATTCATTGCGTTAAACATCCAAATTATACATAACCGCATCTAACCGCATGTAAAGATAAATGACAATCAAATTTGGATCGTTGTAAGAAATGTAGAAATCTTTCAATGTATAAGATGTTCAAGATGTGTGTGGAAAAAATGTAAACTGTAAGAAGAGTGCTATAATATAATCTTCTCAGAGCAAGACCACTAACATGCTGACTTTGAGATCTTATTGTTAAGTGGTGGTTTTGGAATCAGAAGTAGCAAGACGATTAATGTATCCGTGATGAATATATGTTCTTAAGAAGTTAAAAGGGTAGTCATGATCTAAGTAGGATTGGAAGAATTTCTTGATATTATTGAACTTATCTATTTTGTGGTAGTTAAGTCATCATTTCTAAGTAAAAAATTGAAAATAATATTTCTGTGAATTGATAAATGCAGATTACTGTTCCATACAGGAATTTTAATTACATGAAATCCAAAAGAATCTCTTGTCCAAAATATTACAGATTCCATTATTGTCAATAAGATTAAAAATTGTGAAAATGATATATATATATATATATATATATATATATCACTTTCAATTTTTAAAGACTTTTTTCTCATCAATTATTCTGTATTTTCCATTGCAACAACTTTTAAATAATTTCATTTAAACTAATATAGATAAATCCAAAATTAAATTATTGTAAAGTCGTTTAAAACACATCAGCATTGAAATTTCATTGAAAAAAATATCTTCAGTTTCATTTCTTAGAATTTATCAAAAATTATTCTTACTCTGGCTGGAATGAATCTGGTCTCCAAAAGTCCTCAGGCTCTGGCGTGGGTTCTGGAGTTGGAAAAGTCGGTTGAGGAGAAGGAGTAGGATAACCTTGAGGATCATCAACATTCTCATCCTCAACTGTTGAAGAAAGAGAAGAGAAAAAAAATATCATTCTACTAATTTAATCAACTTTCATCAGAAGTTTACAAAAAATTTCTTCGAAAACGTATCACAGTATGCATTAACTTCACATGAAAAGAAGCACATTAAGGCTTTATTCTTAGGAAATATTTTACTTTTTTCATGCATAACACTCTGTATTTATGCATTTATAGTATGCTATATACTTCTGACGAGTATTTATTGTACCTATATAATATATTTGCCTGAAAATCACTGTGAAACTGTATAGTACAGCTAGTGAAATTCGGAAAAAAAGCATACTGGTTCACAGCTGTTTTTCGCAGTTTAACTTGGTTTGTGTACAACAGTGTTTCCCAAACTTTTGACACATGTGTACCCCTTCTATAAATTTCGTAATGCAGAGAGCCCCTCTTCAAAAAAATGGATGTATTTCAATGACAATTAAAAAATATATTTTTTCTTTTTGTGAGTTTGGGTTTCTTATACATAATTTAAGAAAAGAGGAATAAAATCATTCATAATAAAACATAAATAAAAGTTATGTTATAAATAACCTTTAATTGGATTAATGAGAGGGATGAAATTGTTCGTGCTGAGTTGAAATATTGTCATAATTTGGTTCCCTGATTGTTAATTTTAATCTGAGATGTGGTTTGCGTCTAATAATATGCTCCTATTTTTCGATTTAATGTCTACAAATGATGAAAAAGCAACTTCACTTAAATATGAAGTTGGAAAAGGCAAGATGTATTTCAGAACTTTTTTTGTTAAAATCGGATACACATGTTGCATTTGTAACCAGAATGGTGTTAAAGTACATTTCTTTTTTATTTTTCAAGAACCCGTCTGAAGCCAATTCCAGCAATTGCTTTTCTTTTGCATACGACAAATCATCTAGCATAGATGTTGTGTAAATGTTAAACGGATATCTTATCCATTCAATATTTTTGTTTAAATCAGGGAAATAGTTTTATAAGCTCACTTGCAAACTCTCCAAATGATCTGTTATGTATTTCAATCAATCAGCCTCACACTTTTAGTAGTAGAACTCTTATAAATATCATGAAAACCACTAACTATTAACGAAATAGGTTGTTTCTGTAATGAAGTGCGGTATATTCTTGCCGTGTCTCACCGGACCATCACTCGCCTCAGAAGACTGTCGACTTGAATCACGAGAATGTAGAATTCACTAGGTTTGTTCTATAACAATCTGCGCCATCCAGTACCATTTTATGTCTCCTGCAAAAGGGAATTTTAGCACCTATTGTCGTAATTGTCTCTGACTATACATCTCCAACGTAGGCGATTGCAATGGTGAAATGAAATTTGGACAATGATTTACGAATGGCATTAAATGGCCTTTCAGACGAATCATGGTTCTACCTAAAACAGCACTCGAGTCATACACAAGTATGATGGCCCGGTAAAGAGATAGTATGATTCTTGCAGAATCATGTCAGTTCTTCGTCTAGTATTATATTCTGAATGTCACTGTGTGGCTAATACTCCCGCATTCTGTAATACATTTTGTAGGTACAGTGAAAAACGTTTAACGCAAAAACGCTTAAGACGAAATATCGGTTAACATGAAATAATACAAATGACCCGGCAAACTACTATGTATTTTCATGCATTTTTTCCTTTAACACGAAACGAAAATCGCTTAACACGAGAGTATTTCCCTTTTGGGAATGAACAAAGTACGGAAAATACCAGATATTTAAGAGGAGTGTAAAATGAAAGATAGGTGGTTTCACACATTATTTTTCTCTATTATTGGACTGTCCTACTATATCATTGGAAGAATTCGCTGTAGTAGATGATGACAATGTGTGTACAGCCCTAATTAAGGTAAAGACATTTTGAAATTTTTTCAAAGCTTAAACAATATCATTGATCCAGATTACGATGATGAAAATGAAATGAATAATGCAGCTCTTGTTCTCAAATGAGAAACATCATGAAAAATATGCGCAATTATTTAGACGCACATTCTAATAGCGAAATGAAAAACAAAATGATCATTGAACAATTTGTTGATAATTTGATGCTTAAAAAGACAATCCAAAGAAAAATATTTAATTATTTCCAAAAACACAATAAATGTTTTATTTTTCAAAAAACTTGAAAATTTTCCATTAAATTTCATCTTGTGAATGTTTTTGTTTCATAGATTTCTATCAAATACATGCATTTTTATTAAATACGTATATGTATCTATGTAAGTAAAATGTATTCTAACAAACAATTTTTTGAATATATGGAGGTCTTTTGCAATATCTTTTAACACGAAAAATATTTCAGTCCCCTTAGTTTTACGTTAAACGATTTTCACTGCGTATAGTCTAAGCTACGACTCTAAAATTTTGAAATCTGCTGCCGACCTTTACCTTTCAAGCTTATAGGTGGCCAAATTTTAACAAGACAATGCTAAACACCATGTGGCACACGACATTCTACAATTCTTCATTGCCCACTAGCTTTTTTATATGTTGGCCCCCTCCCTCTCCTCTTCAATATTACCAATAAAACCCTTGAAATCATTGTGCTGGCCATACACTATCCATTTCTGCGTCAAATGAGTTTTGGCAAAATAAGGAAGTAGCATAAGCTGACATTATCAAAAACACATCTCTCTAGTGCTGAAGTGTGTAGAAATCGTTGTTGCCAACTAGAACGGCTCCACAAAATAAAGATTTTTTTTTCTTGCTTCCCAATCAAACAGATCTCCATTTCAAACTTGTATTTAAAATTTTTGTTCAATATAAATTTGGCTTTTTTAATCCAAAAATATTTAATTTTAATTAGTTTAAAAATCTTTTCAACCCAAACGTTGTATTCCTATTTCGAAATTTTGCTTATATGTATATTTAAAAACATTTTAATCAATTTACTGGAATTATTTATAAAGGACTATACGTTTGTTTGCATTTTATTTATTATAGGAGCAATATGGTATATAGTATTAAATTCTGCATGTTGTTGAATAATTTTTATAGTTATGATAAGTTTAAGAATTAAAAGAATATGCAAAAAATTAATTTTAAGTTAAGTTTATGTTCATTCAAAATCTTATAAATACTGAGATGTCCTTTTCATGCATTATATTATTCTAATATTATAATGAATCTTCTAGCTTTAAGTTTAGACAATAATGCATGAATAAAAGTAATTCACAATAATTATTTTAATCAATAAAATACATTACTTTTTTAAACATTAACTGAATAATTTGAGGGAAAAAACTATTTTTAAAAAAAACTTATTTTTTATGAAAGTAATATTAAAAGAGATGTGCGAAGTTTTTTCGAAACCATTGCATATTTTCAGAAATTTTATATGGACAAATTACCAGCAAAACAAAAATTAATGACATTACTCATTGAAATAATAAAAGTAATTACTTGATAGTCTTAAATATTATTTCATTTATGAGAAAAAGCTCTAATATTAAAAACATTTTAACATTTAGTCCTAGAATATAAAATTTATGAATTAAATTATATATTTCATGTTATAAAGAATCAAATGTGCTCCAGCAACAATTTTTAAAAATTATTTTTAAATAATATATCTCTTCCGAATAACAATTATAACAATAAATGAGTAAAAAATAATTTTCGTCTGGTGAGGTGGAGTTTTTTCCCCCTGTACAGAAAAGTAGATTTTATTGTAAATAAATTACTTCAAATTTTTAGACTTCTAAGGGGGGGAAAGTGATCATTTTCGTATTTTCTTTTCATTTATTTGTTTTATTTATAACTTTATTTATTTTTTATACCATGTCACGTTTTTTTATACTAACGCAAATGTTGCGAAAACTTGTTATTGGGTTCTGTAGAAACCTATTTCAATGACAACAAGGAGTAAGAAAATTAAATTATCTTATAAGAACACACATGATCTTTTTTGCATAAATATAATCAAACATATGTTTGTGTGTTTGCAGTCATAACCCTGACTTCAATACCTATGGCGCATTACATATCATAGTATAACGCATTCACGTATTTTAAAGGCCAAACGATTTATTTAACGAACAAAATCCTTGCGTGAGAATATTCTGATTTAATATAATCGCCATTGATCCCACAAAGCAAAGTTTATTCGTCCCCAAAATGAAACCTGAACTTGCCTTTAGAGGGCAACAAACTTTTAAAGCAAAAGTTTCTCATAAAAAAGGCCAGTTTGATTTGACCTTTTCTCACTTTAATATCGACATCTGGCAAAATATCTTTGAATAAAAGTCGAAAGCTTTAATGTAATAAAAGCCTGTATAACACATACCCTAGTTCTAAGTATTATTTATCTATTTGAATGAGATATACCATAACTAAGTTTAGAATATGCTGTCAAAATTACTATGGAAACATATTACCAATTCAAACAAATAGAGGATATATACTTATGTTGATATCTGAAAGGTTTACAAAGTTTTTCATGCTGTTTAACAATGGTTTTTCTTTTTTTCAAAAAATATGTGTGCATTGATTTTTTCAGGAATTTCAAATAAATAAATACGATATACTTCAGAAAGACTTACAAATTGTTACAGTAACTGTTTTTAAATGTTTTATTACGACCTCAATTATATTGCTAACAAATTTGTTTTTAAAGTATATGACAGAGCTGATTAAGACTTTGAAGAAAACCATCTTTATTTATATTAAAAGTTGTGGTCAACATCAACTAGAAATAACGCTAAAATGAATGTTTTTTTTTAATTTACTTTCTCCCGAATAAACATTTAAATTTTTGTGATTATTTCAATTATATTTTAATTTATACATTTCAGCTTATTTTTAATTAATGTTAGATGGAAAATTTATCCATCTTGATGAAGAATTCTTAGTGTAACTTATTTGAAAAATTAAATAATATTTTTATACTAAAATTCATTTTCACTTGTAATAATTATTAAAATCAGTTGAGCGTAACAGAAAATAAAACGGATGATTAAAACTAATTTTTTTAAGAAAATAAAATACAAATTTATTACAGATATTATAATATTATTTTTATAATTATCATTTTAATAACAAAAATTAAAATATTTACTTGTACATTCTGATGAAAGTTATAAGCCACACTAGAATACAGAATGAAAAAAAAACATTTTTAAGTAAATTTCTCCGAATAAATTACTTTTCAAATATATTTATTTCAAATTATCAAATTAATTTTAATTAATCTCGCTTTAAATCATCCTTTTCTTCTTATACAACGATTTTCGAAATCCTATTTCTTGCTGATTTTACTTAATTAAGAAAACAAATTGCACCACTCTATGAAAAGCAAATTATTAATTTCAGTTATTAAATTCTAAATTAAAAACATGTTATTTGATTGAATATTGTAAATTCCCGTGCAACAAGTTACATAATAACTGATTGCATTCATTTATTTCCGTAAAATATGTATAAAATATCTGGCTAAATATACTTTTATCAATAAAATAAATTTCAAACTTTTCGATTACATTTGTCTGCAGCAACAAAAATTTTGTAAGTTATAGACTTTAAAATAGCTATAATACCAGGCGTGTACCAGTACCGTTTAGTTATACCACAATCGTAGCGGTAATATCACAGTTAAATGCTTACTCACTGGTGTACTCTCGACCCTGCGATTGCTAGGGAAGTTTGGGACACAGAATAATCAACCATTTGTAAAATCGATATATTTATTATTTTTTCAATTTACTTTCAAGAAATGGGCGTGGGTAGCCTAGTGGTTACAGCATCGGACTCCAGACCGGAGGGCCTGGGTTCGATGCCCGATGCCACCAAATACACACGGAATACGGGCTCATTAAATCAGTGGGTCCGAAAGTCTTGTGGGAGGTCGCAGCAGAAACCACGAGTGCAGAGGGCTGAAGAATATTTCCCTCCCCTCCAGTTCCATGCCTAAATTGTGGAGGTGGAGATAGGGGTGTCGCCATCTATCGTTAAGAAGTCCAACCTATCTCCCAGGCTCTGGCAACATTCATTCAACAACAACTTTCAAGAAATGTCATGAACTGAGGGAGCAATCAATTTAATCGCTATCCAAAATTTTCTAAGACAAATAATTATGTCGCGTGTCTGCTGGCGATTCGATGTAACTTCATTAGACAGGTCTCGCCCGGTGTAACTGGATATCCCAGACTGAAGATTCTCTTCAAGAACTCCAAAGCCTTCAGATAGTAACTAGCTTTAATAGCAGCCTTTGCAACTAACTCCTAACCCACTTCGTTAGAGTTTAAATAGAACTCAAATTAACATAAATCGCGGTTTCTCCACGGAAAACGTTTTTATAAGCAAGCAAAAAATATTTTTCCCCAGAGGATTATTCCCTGACGCTTATATCAGTTGATTATCAGTCCATAGAAGTCCTTATAGCCGGGCTGTGCTGTTTTTACACGAGTTAATAAGAGTTCTCAAAATGTTTAGGACGATTGCCAATCCGACCGAGTGTGAAGTGTATTCTGTAATCCGTTTTTGAACGCAAGAAAAGGTAAACCAGTTGAAATCCATCGTTAATTTGTAGATTTATGATGAAAATGTAATGAGAGATGGAATTGTGAGAAAGTGAACAACAACTCATGAGCGTCAAGGCCTACAGTGCCCACCTCAGTTTTCGTGACCTTGGGCACTAAAGTGCATGAGAAAATGTTCCGGTCAGGTGGTCAGTTTAAAGAGAAACTCTCAGTGTTTAGTTCCCAAGCAAGCTCATTTATCGACCCACTGAAGAGATGAAGGGCTGAGTCAACCTTGCCCAGCCCGGGGTTTTAACCTTGGACCAGTGGCCTGAAAGCGCGATTCACTACCACTCAGCCAATGGGCTTCAAATTATACTATTATATATTAAGTATTTTGCTAATTCTTTCTAAAGCTTGAATAGAGTATTCCTTTAACATTCGTGTTTATTTATTTTGAAGATACGATCCAAATTGGAATGCACGCAAAATTTTTAACTTCCCACACCGATTAAGACATCTATATTGCAATTGAGTAAGTGTTTTATTAACGTTGCAAAATAAAGAACATGAAATCTACTGCTGACAGATCTCGTGATTTTGATGAGAATGACACCTGAGGGGGCACCTCCTCTCTTAACTTCACCGCCATGTCACCAGGAGGGCATTGAGCCTAGACAGTTTTAAAGTTCTTGAGTCCTTCTACACAGCGGGTCTTCAGTGGCACAAAGACTTGGACTCATGACACACCTTCCATGAGCTCGTGACCATGATCACAAGGCTACCGGACCGCATTTTATTGCATATGGACTCGAACAGAGATAGTAGATATTTTCTTATTTTGAATTTTTTTCAACTCTAACAATATTAGGTTTTGGAATAAGTTCGAAGCGTTTTTATATTTTCTTTTGTTTTACAATGATTTTTTTTTTTTTGCTGTTTGACAAAATGTATAGTATTCATTTGATAGAGCTCTTTCTGCTCTACAAAACTGTGCTAATCAACTTTTTGAGTAATTGATTTTTTTTATTAGAAATGGAATATCCAGGAGGTAAAGATCAACATTTCGACACCTGCTCTTTTTCGCTTTTCATCGAGGTCAAAAAGCTTCTGAAGCAGCCCGGGACATATGCAGTGCATACGGAGAAGGTGTCATAGGCGAGTCTACAGCACGGAAATGGTTTGTAAGCTTCAAAAATGGCGATTTTTACGTCAACGACACGCCCCGCAAGGGAAGACATTCTGAATTCGACGAAAAGCGTCTTAAAGGACTTTTGAAGGAGGACGGTCATCAAATAAGTGGTGAATTGGCCGAAAAAAATGAACTGCGATCATAAAATGATTCTCAATCATATTCATTCAGTGGGAGTTTCCAAAAAGTTGGGAGCCTGGGTGCCTCGGGAGCTTAACGAAAACAACAATGAAAATCGCCTTCAAATTGCTTCTCAACATCTACCCCGCCATCGAGCAAAGCGTGGTCATAAACAGCGCTTTTTGTACCGAATCGTCACGGGAGATGAGAAATATTGCTTGTATATAAATATGTAGCAAAGAAAGAAGTGGGTGGCTCCAGCAGATATGCCAAAGCCGAGATTCAAGTCTGGCCTCTACTCAAAGAAGACTATAATCTGCGTTTGGTGGGACTGGAAGGGCGTAGTGCACTGGAAAATGCTTGAAAGGAATTCCATGGTCAACAAGGAACTCTACATAGCCATGTGAAAGAGGCTATTCTACTGAAAAGATCCCATCCACAAAGCTAAACCATACTCATTCACGACAAAGCCAGGCACCAGACCAGGCGATTTTTGGCGGAAAGGCATCTGCAAATTGGTCGAAAGGTGGGAGGAGGCCGTAAACAGCAACGGTGAATACATAATTGATTAGTTTATTGTTATACCTATTGCTTTTTGTTTAAATAAAAGTCTTTGATAAACCCACTACGAACTTATTCCCCAACCTAATATTAATGATAAAACTATTTTAGAAAACAATGAAGCTTTTCTTTAAATTTAAAAATAATGAAGAAATCCACTTATGAAATACTATTAATTTAAAATAAATATCTCAGAAACTAACTCTTCTTCGCTATTCCCACTCTAAACGCAAGCTTAAGAATTATTATAAAACTAAGAACGAAAGCATAAAATGATGCAAGAGTTTTGATCGAAAAACCCAAAGATTTAAGAATAGAGAAGTACTTTCGATATTGCTAAAATAGAATTTGCAGTTGTGAAATTCATACAAAAAATACAATTTATCAGAAAAAAGAAACTGTGTCTATAATAGAGCATTGATTATTGCAAGGATTTGAGACCCCGCAGCTACCAATACATATACTGACATTCCGCATGTGTCAGCGAGTTGAGGCGAGAGAGAAACCGAAAAAGAAGAAAGCAAGAGGATTAAGTCATACGATAAGAGTATTAGAGCGAAAGATGGAAATGTTTTTATATGTTGTCAATGATGCTGTAAATGACGTTGTCTATTATTTACGTGTAAGTCTATAAGTATACTTTACGGCCTTTAACAACTAATCTAAAAATAGAATATCGGGACAAATTACTAAGTTTCTTTTATGTGATAATGGAGAAATAAATACGCAGTTCCTACGAACACTCGAATGGAAAGGGCAGAAAATAACCTTTCAATATTTATTATAATTAATATCAACTTTCAAGCTGGAACTCCTTCAATAAAATGCACAGAAATAATTTTTTAAAAACTTAATATCTACTTAAGAAGTACGGTTAATATACCTACAAAAAATATAAATCTAGCTTTTTCAGTTTTCTTTAGATGGTTAAAAGGTGACTGCCTACGTTTGGAACAGTGATTTTGCAAAAGTGTATAAATGAATTTTTTTTATAATTAATTTCAGTTGAATTAGAATATACATATAAAATTGTTTTAATATTATTAAGATTAAAAGCTATTTAAATATAATTTTTGGCTAAAAAAAGAACAAAAAATGGCATATTTTAAAAACCTTCTCCTTTTATGAAAAATTCTTCAATAATAATAATATTTTACTCTTAAGTCACTAAGAACTTCTGTAGCCTGAACTAGGGTTTTCTAAATATATTATTTAGAAATGGATTAATTTGTATTTTAATACATCAGAGTAGAAACTTTTTCTAAAAAAACAGCGGTTTTTATTTCAAACCATCGTAATTCTGATTTTCCAAGATTTTTCAGGCTCTGTATTAAAGTACTAGCTATTTATAGGCAAATATTACAGAACCATTTTTTCATTAAAAAAAATATAAAATTCCTGAAATGTGCCATTCTTTCTTTATCTTGTGCCAAAAAATTCCATTTAAATTAACTTTTTCTTGTAATAATATTCTTAAGAAAAATCTACTAAATTTTGGCAACTAAATACTGACAACCTTCTTAAACGGACACTAAATATCAAAAAATTATTTTTTTTATATCAGTGCTTCTCAAAGTTTCAATATTTGTGACCCAATATTCAATCATAATTTTCCTTGACACAATAACAATGTATTGAATTCAATAATACTATACTTTGACGTTAACGCTACAATACGACTCTTCAATCTCAAGTATCACCGACATGTATAAAAGTCTCACTCAGCCAAAACGTTAATTGCTACGGACGTATATATACGTCTATCCGAAGGGGGATCTTTTCTGTGCACTGCTATCCATTATATTTTACCAAAGACATTGGAATTCAATAATAGACAATGACAGTGTTTGCGAAGGACTTAGTTATTCAGAGACGTTTTTATTATATTTATTCCTGTTTCCTCCTTTCCATACATCCATACGAGTTACGTGGAAACGGTGCATTGGAGAGTGAATCGCATAACTTTTAATCGGCAATTAAGGGTTTAATTATAAGCCGTAGAAATGATCTTGATAAGTGTTAATTTTTGTATGTAATTTTATATATGACAAGCCCATCGGGTCACTGGTAATTATTAAACTTGTTCTTAACTTAGTATTGCTAAATTAATTATAAAATACATTGGGCAGTATTGATACATTTATAAGTGTATTATATTAGTGAAAATGCTTATTTTACTTTTTATTGTATCAGAATGCATTTTGTTTGTTTACTTTCAGTAAATTGATAATTTTCCTAAATGATCTTCGGTTTTCGACTTTTCGATATACTCGTTCCCTCTCGTAGAGTTCTCACGTCCCCCGCCCCCAGAGAGGCGCGCCCCACAGTTGGAGAAACTCTGTTTTATATGCGTTTTCAAAATCCCGATTCTGAACATAGTCGGTCAATCACCTTAAAACGTGCAAAGAAAACATTCTATAATGTCTGAGATATCAATCATGTTTGTATAACAGCTGCACTATAAATGGAAAAACCTGATTTGAGAAACATTTTTCCGCTCCTGTTCTTGTAATCAGGAGAAAGAAAAAATTTTAATCATCACAAAAAAAATATTCAAAGCAAAGCTCATTGAAGCAGCTCGTCTAATCCAGCTCTTTAATGGTAATTAATCCAATTTAATAATGAAACGTTAATAGTATGTTTACATTTATCTGTATTTAACTTTAAACTCATACATACGAAAACAGAGCATGATATATCTTATAAGACTCACGATTGTAAAGTGGCATAATAAATATCGTAAAATCTTCTATTGTTAAAAAATACATTTGAAAAAATACATTTTACATCCGAGGCAATGAAAAATAGGGAAAAAAATTCTTGAATTTTTCCTAGTTGGGGTCTCAGGGGTGTTAACTTTCTCTGAGGGCTGAAAATATAAACAATATTCAAATATATATATAACTCTTTGAAATTAAAATTAAATAATTCGAATCTTTTACACATTATTTATAAAGGATTGGGGTTTCAAAAACGTGTAAAATGTTTAAAATATAATTATAATTTTAAAAATTATAAGCATATGAAAATAAGAAATATTTCTATAAGAAATGTTAATTAAGTTTTATGTTGCGCATGCTACTTTCTAAAATAGAAGTTTTAATTACTAGCAATAAATTGATTTATCAAATTAAATGTATCCTTATTACACTGTAGTATTTTTAAATAAATAAAATAATAAATAACTTTTTTTAAAAAAATAAAAAAAATTCATTTTTAAATTTTTTTTAAATTTTAATATTTTTTAAATATTTTGAAACACAAATGATATATTGTTCTTAAATTAGTAGGGTTTAAAGAGTAGGATGCATTTTATTATTCTATAAAGTTTTATACATCAAAGGCTACTATTTTAGAAAATAGCGTGCGCAACGCAAAAATTACTTAATATTTATTACAAAATTATTTCTCATTTGCATATGCTTACAATTTTTAAAATTGTAATTATGTTTCAAACATTTTGTACTTTTTTGAAACCATAATCCTTTGTAAACAATGTGTGAAGGATTCGAATTATTTAATTTAAATTTAAAAGAAGTATACCTGTTTGAAAATTGTTTATATTTTCACCCCTCGAGACAAAATTAACACCACTTAGACCCCTGAAAGGACGTGCAAAAAGCCACACAAAAGCGGTGCCGTCCCAAACACAAACTGCAATGCAAGCAACCACAAACACAGAAGGCACATAGAACACCACACAACAGAACAAGCTATCTAACCGCTTCTTCGATCCAGCCGGGATTCAGTCTTTCTGCCATCTCCAACCGAACAGTAACATTCCGGAGAAAAGCAATTGCACCTTCCATCTTCTTCATGATCATGTTTGTGCAACTTTTTCCTTCCATCCTCAATCGTAAATATATCCCTTGGTCGAGCGTCCATGAGGGCAGCCTTCTGCTCCAGGCTCTTCTTCTTACTCTCGGCCTTGTTGGCATACATCATGGTTTCGGGCTGACCGTCGAAGTTCTGAAGAGCAGAACTGGCCCGAGATGAATCTTGCTCTGAAAAGAAAGCGTTTACAATTCGTGTCTGCAAGAGCTTGCATTGCAAATATTCACCTGCAGCGGAACAGTTAGCACTGCTGTTGATATTGTTCAAAAAGTTTTTAAAATTCGTAAGACGTAATTGGCACAAACGTTAAGCGAATTCAATGATATCATTCGTTAGTATTTCTTAAGTTCAAGGTTACAAACGTAATTTGAATTCTGAAAATATATTCTTTTATAGTATTTAATTTCGAAAATGAAACTCGCAAGCATTTCTTGAATTGAAAGAAGTTATCTACAAACGCCACTTGAATTCATGAAAATTATTTACAAATGCCACTTGAATTTAAAGAATCACAAATGCCACTTGAATTTAAAGAATTATAAATGCCACTTGAATTCAAGAAAATTATTTCCAAATACCAGTTTAATTCAAGGAAGTAATTTACAAATGCTACTTGAATTCAAGAAAATTATTTGCAAATATCAGTTGAATTTAAGGAAGTTATTTACAAACCCCTCTTGAATTCAAGAAAATTATTTGAAAATGCTAGTTGAATTCAAGGAAGTTATTTACAAACGCTCTTGAATTCAAGGAATTTATTTACAAATGCTGCTTGAATTCAAGGAAGTTATTTACAAATGTCACTTGAATTCAAGAAGATATTTTACACATGCTAGTTTAGCTCAAGAAGATTGCTTATAATTGTCTCTTGAATCCTTAGAAAGTGTCACAAATATTAGAGGGGAACACAGAATACATTTTTAAGAATATTCACTCCAAATAAAAGGTAAATAAGTTTATTTGATAGATATTAAATTTAATTTTTTTCTCAATACAAATACTTTCAAATATTTGTAACAAAAACTTCTATTATGTGTATTTAAGGAATGAAAATTTACAAATATTTATTGTAAATATTTCAAACGTAGAAGATAAATTTACATTTTTTAAAGTTAAAACTTATATGTGAAAATATAAACATTATATATCGATTAATGTAACTATTAATACTAATTATGGAAAATAATTTTTATGTACTTACACTGTTTCTTTCTATTTCTAGAATTGTTTTAATTTCTTGAAAGTTATCTGATAAAAAGTAGAATGCGTCCTAGTACCGGTATGCGTTTCCCAAGTCTTTTATCCTTTTCTTACAAATCGCATTCATTAAGAAAGATCCAGTATTATCAACGAAAAACTGTGTTATGCATTAGGAGAATATTATCATACTTTCTTTTTTAATATACTTTCAAATTTTATAGAAAATTTTAATCATTACAAAATTAGTTTTCTATATGGTTTTTTTCCACATTGCGTTTTGTACATATGTGTGTTTAGTCTATTCTTAATACTGAATAGTTACATACGCATAAAATCTGCACACAGAAACTTGACGATAATCAGAAACTAGAGGAAAGATGGAATCATATCTATTCTGGGAAAAATATTTAAAAAAATTGAACAGCACTTGGTTAAGGGAGGGCAAGCACATTTTTGAAAATGTAGAAAATCGACGTTTTCCATCATACTGTTACCATAAATTTCGCTATTTTACGTTGATTTTTTCACTAACATTGTCTTACATATCCGTACTATTAATCGCAGTCACAAGTTGAGCAAAACACTTTGCTGGTTTGGTTACAATTAACGTAATTTGTGTAAGTCGGGGTTTGAGATAAAGACGTCACTTAACTTTGACTCTTCATAAAAAAAAAACTATTGACCACAGCCCTAGGCAAGTTTCTCAAAGGTTTACCCATTTAGTCAAGATTCCACAATGAACTTCCCGCAATTAAATGTGAGTTTTCATTAGGCCCTCCATGTAAGTAACGTAAGTTGAAATATCCATTCTTAAGATTAAGTGTTTTAAAAATAATGTCATTTCTTTGTAAAAGAAAACAAAATAACAGTGTTCAATGTGGATAGAAATGTTGCAAGTGCTGTACCATTTTGGATTTGTGATGAAATGTATCACCTTTCGAAATAACTTGCTTGGAGTAGTGAGTAATATTTTTCTTTTTATTAAGTGCCAAAGTTAGGTGACATCATTTTCTCAAATCGGCTTAAATTGCGTTAATTTTAATTAAACCAGTAAAGGCTCTACAAGTAAAACAATTCTCCATGATTGTTATACACAGAAAAGAACAGTTGTTGTACCATTTTAGAATCTTAACTAAATGGGTCAACTTTTGAGAAACTTGCCTGGGATTGTGTGCAATAGTTTTCTTTTTCTGGAGAGTCAAAGTTAGGTGACATCTTTTTCTCAAACCCCGACTCACACAAATTACGTTTATTTTAACTAAACCAGTTTTTATATCCTACTTATGACTGTGATTAATATAGGAATATGTAAGGCAATGTTAGTGAAAAATTCATCGTAAAATTGTGAAATTTATGATCACAGTAACCAATGATGTGATGGAGGATGTCAATTTTCCACATTTTCGAAAATGAGCTCGTCCTCCTTAACCAAGAATTCGGAAATTTTTTTTATATTTTCTCAGAACAGATATCACCTTATCTTTCACCTCGTTCCAAATTATCGTAAAAAATTTGGACACCCAGAAAATATTTCAGAACATTTCAAAAGATTCCAACTCCTTCAGATTATTTGATCTTTAGGTTTCGTATGAAGGTGGTAATATATAAAACCTCCTTTCCTTTTTTTATTATTTATATAAAAAGGTTTTTAAGTTTTCACACTTTAAAGATAATTCCTCTGTAATTTATTAACATTATAATATGAGCTTAAAAATGACTTCTATTTTATTGATTCATTAATCATTTTAAATTGTGATCAAAATTTAAACTTAAATGCCACTCTGAGCTGTACAATAACGAATAAAAATTATGAACAAGCAGGAAGCTTTATAAAATCTGCCGTTACTCGATATAATACAACAATAAAGAATGCTTATTTATATGTTAGATAAAATTGTTTTGAAGAACTTATTAATTTTGTTTTTATTTGGTCTACCTATTCTATGAATTCCTACATCGTCAGGATAACATCAACTTGCAAAAGTTATAAGCCGTTATAAATTCCTACTTACGTTTTTTCCTTCGGAGCCAGCAGTAGATTATGGCAAAGATGAAAACCACTATAAGAACTACATTGATGACAATGGCTACTATCCATGCTACAGATAAACCGCCGCCTCCTTCATCGCTTTGCCCATCTGTGGTGCCAGTATTTTCCAAAAGTTTCTGAAAAACGTTACAAATGTATACCAGGAAATAAGTTGCATTGATTTATAAATTTTCACAGAAATCAGTTATGTAAGACTTTTAATGTAATACGATTTATATTTGGTGACAATAATACAAAAATTCAACTTAGATATGCGTTGTGACGTATCTGCGTCCCCCCCCCCTTGAGACATCTGGGACTTGCTTCCCACGGCCGGGTCAGTTTTTAGAAGAATGATGACCACACGTGCAAAAACACCTGCAGTCGCTAATATACTGCGACGGACGTGTCTTAATTAGCCCCTGCAACCTTTGACCCGAGGGGAAGCATTTCGCCACCACCGGATGTGGGGTGTGAAAGGGGACGCGCGGACGTCGGTCAACCGCGGAGAGGGAGAGAGAGAACAGCGGAAACTTCGCATGGAACAGACATCAACAAGATGCCTCCCTCACAAAATTATTTTGGACTCTAAAATCATCTCATAGTGAAAACTTGTATATTAATGTAAATAATAGCTGTGACTTAATTAAACTAAATTATTATATTTCAAACACGCTACCATTATTGAATCAAACGTCACAGCGTGTATAATAGTTCTAAAAAAACACTTGCATAAGGGTTGTCCAAATGAAAAGTGGATATATATGATTACGTTAGAATGAGTTCAGGTGTAGCAGAGCCACTTAAAAGGAACACGAAGGACGATAGGAAGTGACACATACGATGTTTAACAGTGAAACCTGTTAGTGGTAAAGGAAACTAATCGAAAGTTAAGTCGAAACCATATACGGATGTGCCCAGATCGGAACAACGTACTGTAGTGTAGTTTCTGATTGCAGAGATGAGTTAAATGCGGACATCTATCGACGAATAGTGGCAGTCTATGGCGAGCATTGTTTAGGTCGAACATCTTGGAACAGTTGGTGTAAAAGTGTTCGAGAAGGGCAGCAAAGATATCGGATCTCCAAGACAATGTCCACCCACACGTTTCCCGTGAAACCAAGACAACTTTTTAAAAAAATCCATTTGGAAATGTTAGAACACCAGCCTTTACAGCTCGGATTTGTCATCCTTTGACATCTAGGCCTTTACGCTACTTAAGACAGTATTATGTTTCTATTTGGACAATGAAATGAAGGAAGCTGGGCAGAACTTCCTCAAGAGTCAGCCACAATTTTCTAGAATGAAAAGATTGACCTTCTGCCAAAACGATGGGATTAGTGTTACAACCCCCAGAGCGATTTCTTTTGATTTCCAATAAAATCATTCTTTTTATTGAGCTAGTCCATTTTTCATTTGGACATCCTTATATTTACATATTATATTTAATGAAAGGAATTTTCAACTCCTGAAAATCTGTAACTGCTATTATTCACCCTCCAAGGGTTTCAATTTAAAACGTTTAAATTTGAAATTCTTAAACTTTTTTAAAATTTCTTATTCCTTTAATTATTCCATTAAAAAAATAATAGGTTGAAAAAAATTTGTGGATAGAATTTTGTCTTTTTTTAAGTAAAAATGAAAAGTAAAATCATACTTATTTATTTATTGCAGTTTTATAAATTAATGTTAATAAATCTTTATGATATTTGGCATAATTTTAAATACATATAAAAAGAATTTTAGGAGTCATTCTCTTAAATTTCATGATTGTGATAAGAATACTTATAGCGTTTATAAATTATAAAATTTAGCCCTAAATTATATAAGCATAATAGGAGGAACAATTATTTCTCTTATTTTTACTGAATTAACACATTTTTCCTTTTTTCTCCTCCAACAATGAAAATTCAGATTTTCAGAAATACTTGGTTATGATTTTTTCTGATAAATCTTCTTCTTAAATTTTCTTTTGTTCTATAATATGCTTATGGTATCATATCATACTCTTACCAAAAATTATTGTAACTAATGTAAAAAAATATACTCTCGTTCAAAATTTTCCTTGCCAAATTAGTCGAGCAGCATTATACCATAAATAACACTAACTATCAATTTTTGAGTGTAGAGTTAAACTATTTTGAAACCAAACAATATAATGTTTAACAATTACATTCATACAAATCAAAATGTAAAAGTATTAATTAATGGTACTAATGATGTTTAGTTCCATTTTACAAGGATTGTGAATAATCACTAATTACAATATCCAGTTATATTTTGATGGGATTGTAGATCCAAGAACTCTTTAGACTTATATAAATTTAACACATCCACACACACACAAACTAACAAGCGCACCTTAAATTTTCGAATGTGAACGGCTCAGTCTATTTGAAGCACGAATGTCCTTTTCATTTAAAGTACATGTTAGGCATACAATTCGTGTGGCTAACCTTTGGCTTATACATCAAAATCCCAGGTAAATAATCCAAATTAGAGGTAATCAAATATTTGAATACGAATGATAACCATATATATCCAAAATAAGATAAAATCCCCATAGTATTATCTGTAGAATTAAATTTGTGAAAAGAACAAATTTCAATAACAATGGTGGATATTGAAATTTCATAATAAACTGCATCATCCACCAATGTGTGCGCTCTTTGGAGGATAATACAATGAAGAATATTAAAATATTAAAGTTGTATTTGTCAAATGTTTAAGAGCATGATTTGAAAATTCGGAGCAATTTTTAAGATAGTAAAATACTTTGAAGTGAGATTAAGTGAATAAATTATAAAGTATGAGGCATATTTTGCGTATCCAACCTTATAACTTAAGAATATTTCGATTTATTCGTCCCAATACTTTGCATTGGGACTTATTTTGGCATTAAAATATAGCAGATATAATACACTGAAGTGCCACTGAATTAGGGATACCTAACTAGTAACGAGTTGGGACTCCTCTAGCCTTGATAACGGCTGCCACACGATGAGGCATAGATTCAACAACTTTCTGGAAACGTTCCACGGGAAAGACTTGCCAAATATTCGCTAAAGCTATCCATAATTTGGTAAGGTTCGTTGGAGCTGTGTGATGGCCTTTCACGCCTTGTTCCAAAACATCCCAAAAATGCTCAATAAAATTTAAGTCTGGGATTCTAGGTGACCAATTTACGACAGAAGAGTCAAAGGAATGCTCATCCAACCAGTAGCTCATCCATGCAGTAGCCAACTGGGACTTGTGAGAGGTACAGTTGTCTTGCTGGAAAACTCCATTACCGTGTGGATAACAGAACAGTATAAACGGATGGAGGTGATCACCTAGCAACTCTACGTACCGAATTGCATTGAGGGAGGTTAGTACAAAGATCCCAAACAGTGCCACGAAAAAACCAGTTCCAACCTGGCATACAGGTTCCATGGCATCATGAGCCTGACGCCATATTTTCAGTCTCCCGTATGTTTTAAGTAGTCGGAATCGAGAATCATCACTCCATGCTAATCGTTTCTAGTCCTTTACACTCCAGTCTATGTGTTCTCTTGCCCAGGCAAGACGTGCAGTCCGATAAATAGCATTGAGCAATGGTGCTCTCGTAGGTCGACAGCTCCCGAAACCTGTGAAGCGAGCGTGGCACGGTCCGTTTAATGACTGTACGAATGGCTCTGACATTCAACTGGGTGGTAATTTGAGCTAATGGTTGGCTTCGCTGGCTACATACAATACGCCTGAGCTGTCCCTCACCATGCACTGTCAAGGCTATTTGTCCTTTGTAGTTTGCCCAATCGTTTGATTTTTGTTCACCATCCATGTATTCTTGGTATACTTTTGACACTGTCGACATTAAAATTCCTAGCTGTCTGACGATTTAGGAAATTGAATGACCCATGTACCGCGCATCTACGATTTGTCCGCAATCGAATACGTCTAAATCAGGCAGTTTACCCATACTGGCAATTCCAACATCTTATTCAGAACAACCACAGAACAAGCTATATATGCAATTACCACAGCGCCCTCACTTGCGCATAAATGATTCGCAGCGCTACACAGTTTGCATAGCTCTTGCTATCCTTAATTCAGTAGCATTTCAGTGTATATATGTGGAAGCATGGAAGATATCTGGAGCAAAGTGAACATATATAGAAATCAAAGGCTGAAATTGAGTAATAAATTAAAGGCTTTAGTGCTCATACATTTGCAAGATTTAAAAACATGTTGATTTTGAAACGCTTTTTCTGAAAAAGTATTCCAGTTTAAACTTTACTGCTTAAAGCTATATTCGCCAAGTATACGAGAGCCTGAACTAAACGTGGAGCTCATTTTAAAGTTGAAAGGTGTCTCAATTTTCATTAAAAAATTTGCAACATTATAATTCATACATTCGCTTACAGTATAGTGTATTTAAAATTTCAAACATTCCATAATTTTTATTTTTAATTCATTTTAACACGTAAGGGGATTACAGTAGGGAAAAAATTGTGAAACATACTTTATACGAGAAAGAATTGATCAATTCAGGTAATAATGTGAGGAGTATGATAAAATATGCTGTTCTCCGTAGGATACCAAAGACAGAATATAATATTAATGTTTCAGTTCTTTTCCATCTGAAAAAATATTCCAAATTAGGGTCCTATTCTTTAAGGTATCCGACGACGTTCGGACTGTTATTTTGCAAAAGAGTATAAATGGATATTTTTTATGATATTTAGTGTCACTTAGATTAGAATGCATGTACAAAATTATTTTATGAACATTATTACAGTAAAAAATTATTTAGATGCAATATTTTGGCAAAAACTGAACGTAGAATTTCCTTTTTCAGAACATCCTTTTATGGAAAATGCTTCTACAATACTAATTTTGCCTATATATAGCTCAGACCTCTGAACAGAGCTTGAAATATATAACTTAGAAGTGGATTTATCCATATTTTAATACAACAGAGCAGATAAATTTTAAGAAAAAAACACCGATAATTATTTCAATTGGTAGTAACTCTGAAAATAATGCGAATTTTACAAAAATCCTAGTTCATGCCTTCTGGAAAAATCTTTGCTATATAAAAGCAAAATATAATTATTATAGAAACATTTTTCATAAAAGGAGAATGTTTTAAAAATAAGTAATTCTAAGTTCATTTTTTGCCAAAATATTGCATTTAAATAATTTTTTATTCTGGTAATGTTCTTAAAACATTTTTACTCATGTATTCTAATCCAAGTGACACTAAATATCATTAAAATTATCTATTTATATGCTTTTTTAAATCACGGTTCCGAACATAGTCGGATGCCTAAACAATATGCAAAGGCATCCTTAACATACGAATAAGGTGGGAAAAAAACTTCAAAAAACGTGGTAAAAAGAAAAGAAAAATTATTATAACAAGATCAATCATGAAGTAAGTGAAAATTGCTTCCAAATATCGAACGGTATTGTATTATGAAAGGATTCTAAAAGCAATTTCGTCATACCCTTGATAAAGTGGAGTCTCTGTTGGCTTTCCAAACGGCACCTTTTGGGTATTCTATATCAGCTTTCCCGCTTCCGATGTCACTTGCTAATGTCTGTGAAGTTTTATCCAAATCGTCAGTCAAACCTGTAATTGTGAAGTCTACCACTACACTGCCTGTTGAGTAAATAAAACATAATCAAATTCACGGGGTTGCCATAACTACATCAATTTTGTTTTTTGTTTATTCATTAGAAATCGATGTACAGCTATTAACTCCTTTTTTATAGTATTACAATATGTTTTCTAGAAGGAAAAAAGAAACGTCACATAACATAAAAAACACTTCATATTTTGAAACTAAATCAAGCTTAGTTTATATGCGTAAATGACTTGCCATTGTTCAATTTAGTAATATAATAGTCATATATCATCTAAATTCATGTTCGTGTAGATTTTTTTCTTCTGTTATAATACCATTTAAATTAAGTATTATTACAAAATTGGATGGAAAGATTTATTTACGCATGGAAAAATCGGGAATATATTTTCCTTCAACAAAATAGTAGTGACCTATAAACATAAATGTGATTGGTAAATCGTTATTAAGTATTGCTCAGTTAAATAATTTGTGTAGAATACAAAATAAGTGCGTTTTGTACAATGAGGCTTTAAAATATCAATAGTTACAGAAAATAAAGCTTGAAAACAAATTTATGAAATGCAAGCAATAGAAATATGAATATTCTATTCAATATTAAGTAGTGGAAGAGCAAATTAAGAAAAAGTTTAATTTATGTTCTTCATATTATTTTTTCAGATAAATTTAAAAATCTTATCGTACTGAAAAATAAACAATAGAAATAATTGCTTAAGGGCCCAAATAAAAAAAATTTGAAAGATGGTGGTGCTTCAACAATTTTAAATATAAAAAAAATGCTTTTATTAAATCATTCTGCGAAACAAAAATAAAGTACTTCAACTGACTATGTTATTGTTCATTTTATTATTTTATTCGTATAAATTTCATATATGATGCATCAAAAAGTCCGTTACATCAGAAAAGCACATTTTAATTCAAAAAAGGGTTCAACTATGCATCGGCAGTTCCAATACACATGCAGGGAGATTCATAAAGAAATATAGTTTCAATGCATTATAAAAAAAACAACTGTAAAATATTGCAACAGAATTCTATGGGAGTATTTTAAGTTTCTTAGAGACAGTCATAGATGTTCTATGTGTGAACACTTAGCCACATGAGACACATAGAGCTGGTAATCCATTTCCGTTCAGATGTGTCTTGAGGCGATATAGTACCCTAAAAATCATTAAACTGTCGAAAAACTTTTTACTGGCTTATTTGATACCGCGAATCTTTATAAACATGCCTGCAAAATTTCAAAGCTTTACCTGCATTTTTTCATTAAGTAATGGAGCAATGTTTGATGCTAAACAGCAACTACCACGCCTACATTTCAGATTATCTGCTAGAAAAGAGCCTGATAAAAAATGAATTAATTATTTTTCTAATGCGCATCAATGATATTGACATTATATACGCAGTAATAAATCATTTTAAGATATAATTGTGCAATTCATGTAAAAATTCTAGTTTGTGAATTATTTAATGGGGGGGGGGAGATCAAATGGATTTGGATAAGATTTAAAGGTTGTGTGTGCTTTTTATGATATTATTATGAATGAAATTAAAAATTCAAAACGGATACTCCCAAAGCAGAAATATTAAATCTCATTTTGATAACTCAGATAATTAAAAATCTAATTTGCAAGAATAAAAAAACTCTCCCATTTATATAGATTTGTTTTTGGTGATATATATATATATCCCACGTGTGCGAGATTCAACACTTTTATTATTAAAATATTTTAAGATCGTTATTTAAAACAAATGCGTTCTTAGATTTTGGTCTTATTTACCTAAAATTGTATTTGGATTTTGCTTTTATCAGTAGTGATATTAAATGCGAAGGTTTTAAAATCATGGAAATAAAATAGCAAGCATAAACGTCTTTTGTACATGTATTAGTTTTGAGTATTGGATGCTCCGAAAGTGTGTCATTTATTTATTTTATAATTATTAAGATATTTTATGAAATATTGATTTTCATTCGTTTTTCTATATTCATTATGGCAGTATACTGTTTAATTGTTCTATATTTGTGCAATTTTTATGGTAAGTAGTTTTAAAAGCTAATTAACATTTCATAAAGTTTCAGATTATTCGATGAATATTATATCATGCTGTTCATGGAATGAATACTTCAAATTCATATTTCCATGTTCAATTTTGTACATATATTATTATTCAAAACCTGAGGCTTTTTGATGATTGAAGTATGGGTTTGAAATTTTTAAACATGTTCTCAAATGTATGTTTGTCAAACTATGCATGAATTAGCTCAACATGTTTAGTACTTTTCTAAAAATTTCAAAATAAAATTAATGTTTTGGAAATTTTGAAGTTTAACTATAAAAATTAATAAAAGATTAAAGATAGAAGAAAATTCCTAGCACAGTTTTATGTAGTATATTATAAGGTATTTGGAAAAAGTTTGAAAGAAAGAGACATATTTAAAAGCCTTATTAAAAATGCTTAAAAGCTAAAAACTTAATTTTACAAGCATTTTGCAACAAATTAAAAATTTGTATGGAATTATTATTAAATATTAACCTTTATAAAATACAATTAAACCCAAATATCAAATATTAAAAATTAAAAAAATTGTGAAGATGGTACCATATCGCCTTAAGGTATCAACTTCATCGATATCTGCTGTGATACCTTATTTTATCTTCGTCCAGGGCTTTTAAATTTCCACAAGCAACCCGTAGTTTTTCATACCATTGTTAGATAAACTTTCTAGAGTTCTTTTCTGAATCGTGATCAAAAATACTGTTGCTCAGCACTTGTAAATTCTATTTTGCTAAATTCAAGAACATAAATAGTCTTCTCCACTGCAGACACTCCATTTCGACTGATTAGTCACCTGACACACTTTCTTCTTACGTTACTTTAAACAGAGGCTAGACACAAACTTTAAAAATGTATCTACTTTACGGTTCACCGAGGTGGTGTGTATCTTTGACTATTACTGTTTTACAGCATCTGGAAAGTGTGTACTTCATTAAGAATCACCCTGTAGAACAAAATAAAAATAAACCAATTCAATGAATTGTTTTAGTTGCTAATCCTTCGTTTCTATTGTTGAATTTTAATCCAGTCTCATCAAGAATTATTTATGAAAATACATACATTTCCTCAAATGTTTTTTTTATTCTTAGGAAAACATGATTCTTTATAATTAAAAAAAGATATTTAAAGCTGTCGTTCAAGTTCTAAAAGCTCAGACTTGTAACAGAACACATTTTCAAACACAACAGTGTTCCAATTTTCGGTAAGACTTTGTTATTGATATATTTGCTTACAGTTGAACAACATCTTTAAAATTTAGCAAAAATTCATGGTTGTGGTATCCTAGGGATCAAGGTCACAGGGTTCGTGGCTGGCGTGTCAAGAATACAAGCATGTGCCGCTGAAGACCCACCGTGTAGAGAGGCTACTGCACGTTAAATCTGCAGAGGTTCAAACATCCTGCCATTGGTGTGGTGCGAATTGTTAGAGGAGGTACCAGCTCAGGTGTCGTTCTCTTCACCTGACCATAGTTCAAAATTACGTCGTCCGTCGCTAAAAGTCCTCGATTAGCTGAATAGTGCGACGTTAATATTCACTCACTCAACCAACCTATTATACAAATTTTTTCACAGATTCTAATGTATAATATTCATTACATCCTTTTACCCATGGATTACATTTAAAAATGCACTCATGGGATGAATCTTTAATTTTTCCTCAATATAATATTTAAATCACCAAGATTTCCATTGGTATAAATCTGAATTACCAGCTAGAATTTCTCAGATATAGCTCAATACAGGAGCATCTGAATAAGGATATGAAATTCAAATTTCAGTTAAGTATTGAGAACCTTCAGCAGATCAATAAGGAATGGAAACCTTTTCGTAGGTGTATTGACAGGGGAAGATTTATGCTGTGAGGAGGGCGATAAAAGAGCTCGTTTATACAAAACGAATTTCTGAGGTTTTGAGTAGGGTAAATAAAAAGGTTTATGCTTATAAGACCTTTAAAATATATTCCTGTATATTTATAAAACCTTATAAATATATTTAATATTTAAAGTATAAAATGTTTACCTGAATTGCTTGAATATTCCTCGTCACTTGACTAGCGTTCAAATTATGAGTCCAATCAAATATCATTGCATCCTTACAGTTTGACGTTAATATAATTCTCTATCTTAAGCAAAAATTCATAAATATGCAGTTTTTTACCTTAGTATGTATGGTGTAAAAACCCATTCATAGCATTATAGCAGTGATCTTCAAACTTTTCCAACCCACGGAATTCCTAGAACTTGAAGGTGCTGTGAAACCCCTAGAACTAGAAAGTGTTTTCGTAGAACCCCATTCCATACACATACTTCGAAGAATATATCTCAAAATAGTATCTAAAGTAGATCAACACGTTAGAGGAACTTTATGTAATGGTTAATTAGTTTGCATTTATTATTAAAAAATTATTATCTAACTTTTTAATATAATTTACTCATTAATAATATTAATATGTGATTCACACACACAAGTGTCATCTATCTATGCATTATATTAGGTAACTGAGATGTGTGCTTGCTTTTTTCTACACAAACTGTTGAAGTCTATGTCTATTAAGTTAAATCTAATTGCATTACTTATTCTGAGTTTAATTCATTTTTATACTTTGTTTTTATAGCTACTTAGAAATATATTTCCCTTAAACACAACGTTTAGAATGGCATTTAAATGTTTATAGTTGTGTTAGAATTCCTGTGTATTTTGCACGAATTTGCAACCTAAAATTTCGGAGCGGTTCTTGTTAAATTAAGATTTTAACATTGATTCTGTTGATAGGTTGATAAGTTGATTCCTCTCCTTCATTATAGGTGTTTTTTCCACAAATGCAAAAATGAGCACTTTCCATTAGAAAACTATTTAATTTTTCGAGAGATAGTGCTAACTAACGAGTATGAAATTATCGCATGGAACCTGAGGTAGTAAACAATAGAATATTTAAAATCTAGTAGGAAGTATATGTAAAATGAAGGTTTTAATATTATTTTATTATATTATAATAAATTTTAAAGTATTAATAATAGAGATTATATAAATAAAATTTAATTTTTATGAATAAGTAAGGGAATGAGCTTTGATACTTGCAACTATACAAACTTCAATGAAGAATATAAATATTTGTATACAGATTTATTTCTTCAAGTTTTTATTGTGACTCGTGAGACCCTTGGTTATACTTAGTCAGAACCCCAGGTTTCCGATGGAAACACAGATTGGAGATTCACTTATTATACCAAATTTTCATTGACAAGTCATTCAGAAAAATTTAGTAAAATCAGTTGTAAATTAAAATACTCACTAATCTCTAAAGAATGTTAAGCTGTTAGTGATGAACACGTAATTTTGAGCTTCGAGAACACAAGAATGATATCTGAACTGGCAGTCTCTCTCCAAATGTTCTTCGAATGAACATTTAATGGATCAGCTCATAATATGGTGGATCTACTGTTTGTATGGGTTTCAAACCCAGAAGCATGACACTTGGGCTACCCTCGTCCATTAATTGACTGAAAAACGCGTAATCGAGTTACATGAATTTGGGCCGTGGGTAGCCTGTAGTGGTTACAGCTCGACCCCAGACGAGGCCTGAGTTCCATCTCGATGCCACTACTCGACCCCGAGTACAGGGTTACGTGCTCATTAAATCGATGGGTCCGCCGAAAGTCTTCTGCGGCGCAGAAACTCACGGGGCGGCCTGAGAATATTTCCCTCCTTCCCAGTTCCATGCCTGATTGTGGGGGCAGAGAGGAGTGGTGTCATTCTATCGTGAAGTCCAACTCTGTCTCAGGCTCTGGCAGCATTTGGTCTTCGGGAAGTACATACACAACAAAAGCAAATTTCACATCATTTTCCTTCCTTAGACATAAGAGCCGTCATCAAAGTTCCTCGAAGACTTGAAAAGTGGACGTTAATACTCACTCATCCATCAGCAAATAATTGCAATATCAAACATTGATGAAGGTCTCTGACAGAGTTCTAAAGCCTATCTCTTCTCATCAACTTCCAAACTCGTCAATGGATTTTCAACCTCTATTGCGATCAATGGGCCATCATCTTCTCTATACTGTAAATCTTCAATGTCGCTGACTCAAACCGACTATCGGGTTCAAGCAGTTTTCATTTTTAAAAAATATTCCAAATTCAAATTCTTCTCCTTAATATTACGAGAAAACAAACTTAAATCTAAATATATGCAAGTACATACTGGTTGCCGTGACGTTTTTCCATTTCACTGAAGAATACTTCTTCCAAAGTAATTCAGGAAAAATATTTCGAATTTCCTTTGATCTTTCATAACGATCTGAAAATCCGCATTGAACAAAATCTGTAATCGACGGAACTCTCGATTCCTACCAAATGGTAGCATATGTGCCTGATAATGTACTACATCAAAGGTCCTGAAGATAGAAAATGAATTTTAGACATTGTATTTTACAAAGAAGTATTGGTTTTTGATCCGAAATCAAGAACATTAATAAATGTAAATTCAATTTTTCGTCTGATAATTTAAATTATTTATTATTTATTTTTCCTAGGATATCTATAAAAGACAATGTTTTAAACCATAATAGATCTTTAGATACATTTTAATCATTCATCGTCCTTGTATATTGAAGAGTTATATACTAAGAAACAATAAGTTACTCACAAATTAGATTATACTTAAGTTTATAAAGTTACATATACACAATAACACTACACATATTTACCCCACTCTTTTTACAGGTAGATATGTCCTTAACAAACCTGCAAAAATTAAAAAAATATATGCACATAGTGAAACTGGGGTAATTTAAAACTTTAAAAATCGATAAAGAGGAAATCCTTAAATATTTTCAAAAATCGTAAAAATAATAATAAATCGATGTACATATTTAAAAAACAAAAAATTCATTTTGTCAAAATTAGTAAAATTTAGTGCACAGTGAAATTTAATCTGAAATTCAAATTATGTATACTATAAAATTAGGAATAAAACTACTAACTATTAATCTATTCTTATCTCGTAATACATGCATGCGTTTAATGAATTAAAATGCTATCATTAGTAGATGTAGTTTCAGATGATACTTAACTGTCGATTTTATATAAATAAAGAATTTCTTTAACGACATTTTCTTAACTATATCTAACAAAAGCACTTTTTCTTTTTAACTACATCCAGCTAATTGTATTATTTTCTTAGTTTTCAAGTTAGTGATAGTCTTGATATCCACAGCACAAAACCTATGATTAGCTTGATTTTTAATGCTTGTTCATGTCAGATCATGAGAAATAAACATGCAGTTCCTTCTTGTACACTTTCAAGCCATACTTAGATGTACCGCTTGATTCGCATTACGACTTTTCTGCATCACATTAAACTGTTATAATTCATAACCGTCTTCATCCAGATCGACGAACCTCAAATTTTTCGAAATCTGTTAGAGCCAGAAGTTAGTGTAAAAATCTCGTTGATTCCAGTGTACGTGTATTAATCTTGCAAAAACAGGTTTAGTATATTTATACATTAAAATGAAAATACTCATTAATTTAGATATAAAGCTTACTTCATAATGAACAAAATGTAACGAAATAATTTGTCACTTTTGGTAAAAACAATAACTTTAAAAATTTATTTTGCTTGTTATTCTTCAGTGTTTTTAATTTTCTTTCATTACAAACACTTGTCTTTTCTTACTAGGTACATGGATATTACACGAGAGAAAGTCAAAAATAAAGGCATTTGTAATTTTCTCGTTGGTCCGTTTAACAGCACTGTGAATCAGTGCTGAATGAAGAGTCGACAGCACTTCCATACAACGTAGTCCTGTCTTCTTTCGATGTGTTGAAACTGTCTAGCATCAACTGCACTCCATTTTCGATCACCAAGGGAAAAGGAGTGGCAGTAATTCGTTTTATCTGAAGGTGTGAACCTGCGGAACGAGTCGCAGCGAGAGCATTTGGTGCATGTCTTATCTGCAGACTGCATGAATGACTCTTCAACAGGGGAAAATTTATGTGAGGACGAAGATAGGCAGTCCATCGACGTCATCACCACCATGGGTGTCGCGTAGGTGAAGTTGATGGACTGGCCCGATCCAGCGAGGTTTCACGCCTTCATCCGTAGAAACGAATCACTGTCACTCGCCTCCTCGCTGGTGCAGATCGACAACAGGAGTTGCTGAACGACTTTCTAACCTCAACAACATCAAAAAAAGATGAATGACACGTTGCATGAGTTGCCAGGTGCGCCATTCTTTGAATGAAACCTAGGAAAACCACTTTTGCCAAACCTAGGAAAATGAAATTCCTTTTGCTTTTGAGTTACCTCCCATTTATTCCAAAGAAAAGTTTTTTTTAAAAAATATTTATAACTCTTCCAATTTCTTTTTACAAAATTTGAAATAACTTTGATTACATTCTTGCTGTTTTTGACAAATTTTTGACTGCCTACAATAAATTATATTATATTTCTGCATTACTGCTCTCTTTAATTTGTTGCTTGTTCATTCATTTCGTAAGCCAATCATAGCACATTTTAATAAAGAATATGTATCTATTTTAAGATTTTCTTCTATAATAAATATTGTTGTTTTTAATAAGTAATTATTTCAATTTTTACGAAATATAAAAGGGAAAAAGGTTGGCAATCAATTAAAACTTGGTTTAAGCCCACTAAAATCTCAGCTAACCATTAAATGTCTTTGGCATTCATCTTGACCTTATTAAAGTTTCTGCTTCTTGAACATTTTCTCCTGTATTGTAATATTAATTATTATCTGTTCAGATTTTGTTTTCCTGAGTATCTACCTAATTCGTTTGAATTTCAATAGTGAATAATATATATACTTACAGGTTTGTTATCATCAAACTTTCCAAATTTAGAGAATTGTGTACTATTTATAGGCTGGTGCTAAAATTTGAAAATCAGATCAAATGCTTAAGATTATTTAAACAAAAATAAGTACAAAAAGTCACCAATCAGTGTTACTGTCGAGTTGCAAAAAAGCTATATATGTTTTGTGTAAGTGCAAGTGAATCTCTAATTCATTTGAGTCAAGAAACCTAAGATACAGCAGAACACAGTAAGTCCATTAAATTTAGAATATCCCATCAATTCGTCTTTATGATGTGACTGATAATGTTGAGATATTATGTGGGCTTAATCTTTAATATCACAGCAGAAGTCGAAGGGATGAAGTCAAGAGCAGAGCCAGATGGGGAGGCTAGTACACATTTTTCCTTGCAAGTTTTTCTGTAACAACTATTATACACCACAATGAATATAAAGTGTCCTGCAAAAATGGTTTCCTATAGTTCCTTGGTAGGATCAAAATCTTATGCCATAAACTCTGTCAGTAATGGAGAATTGAAATCATATTGAGATCTTATATTCCAAAAGTAAGGGCTAATGATGAAAACCTATTCTATAACCTTAGGCCAAGTGCAATGGAGCTTAATGAACAATGCAATGTTCTATTTGTTTTAGATGTGGCAGAGGATAATTATAGGTCAAATTCCTTGTCATTATATTTAAATAACATACATAGCCTTCTAAGCATGGAAAGTTTCATTATAACAACAATCCAGTACACTGTCGAATCAATTACATTGATACATAATCGGAAAAATTAATAAAAAAATTTGAACAGTGCTACAGAAACACACAGTTGACAATTTAAAATTCTAAAAGGGCTATGAAATACAATTCATAAGTTCTTTTCTCAGACAGTGCAAAATACTTTTTTCTGATTTAAAATAAGAACAGAATTATAAAAATTGTTCAAACAGTAATCTTACCAATGAGACACGTAAGGTTCCAGAAACTAGTTTCTTTTGCTCTGACACTGATTTTTAGAATATACGAATATCCCCAACTGGACAAAACAATATCGTTGAATAAAATTTCATTCGATTTATATTCCGTTGTCTGTACAGTTGTGCCAAGAACTGTTCCGGGATAAATATTTTCGTATAGTAGACCAATGGATCCTTCCCAAGTGTACCTCTGAAATAGTATATACAATTACGACACATTTAAAGTAAAACAATTCATTCTGGATACTGTTATAGATATTAATAACTTTAAAATATACAACAAAATGTTGTGATATAACATGCATGGAACATTTTATTATTGTTGGGAGAATCGAAAATAATCAATAATAGGTCAGTGCTTCTCAAACTTTCATTATTCCTGGCAATATTCGATCATTATTTTCATCGCGCCCCCTTCCATGCAATAAAAATGTATTGAATTCTATACTACTATTCCTTGACGATAAAGGCTACAATATGACTTTAACCTCTTAAGTGACACAGACGTATATAAATGTCTCGCTCAGCCAAAACATTAATTTTCTGAACGTATGTATACGTCTTTCCGAAGTACGATCTTTTCTGTGTAATGCTGTCCTTAAGAGTGTTCGAAACTGGAATGCAATAAAATGACCTTGACAGTGTTTGCGAAATTACTTATTTCATAGGATTTGCTCTTACTCACCCCAAAAACGCGGTTTCATTGCGTCTACGTTTGAAAATGGGTAGCAGTGGGAACGATTCGAAGTAACTTTTTAATCGGCAGTTAAAGATTAATAAAAACCATTAAATTATTAAGATGTTTTAACACAAGCCCCATGAGGTCTGAATAGAATTATCAAACTTGTTCCTTAACTTGGTATTGTTAAAATTAATTATAAAATACACACTGTGCAGTACTGATATACTTATAGACATATTACATCGAGATTAATAAATGTATCTTTATTTTCTAATATCAAATGTATTTTCAGTAAATTAATATTTTTAAAAATAATCTTTCGTTTTCGAATTTTCAATATGGTCGCATAACCCCCTCGTAGTTTTCATGCTCCCTAGGGGGAGTTCCCTACAGTTTGAGAAACGGCGCTGTAATAGGCGAGGGCTTCCAAAATGATGAGAGTTTCACATAGCAGCATTCACAACATTCTTCATGATGATTTGAAAATGAAGACGTGTTTGCTTGTTCATGGTTTCAAAAACGTTATCAACAGAACAAAAAGAAATGAAAGTATATTTGGTTAGTTAGGCAGCTGATGAAGATGACAGCATCTTGAAGAAAATCGGGACAGGGGATGAAACACATGTGTTTTCATATAAACCCTCAGACAACAAGTCAGTCAAGTGAATGGAAAGCAAAAACATCACCAAGAAAGAAGAAACTTCACTTGGACAAAAGCTGAGAGAAAATGCGACGAAGCAAAGGAAGGACCTCTCAAAAAATAGATTCCTGGAGTGTTTTGAACTATTATATGAACGCTGGAACAATTGTGTGGATACAAGACAGTACATTGAATTCTAATTTATCATTTTATTTTTTAATACTTTGTAATTGACCTAATCTGGGAACTTTTTGACCCTACCATGTAGATTAATTTTTGTTCGTATAAATTTTGTTGGTGCAATATAATATTTACTGTAGGTATTTAGAATTTAAAATTGTTTTAATCAACATTTTATTAAGTAAACAATAAAATGCTTTCCTAAACATGATGATCGGTAATTTACATGCTTACAGATTTCTTTATCCATTCTGTTTTCATTAAATGTAACTATTTGTACCCTTTTTTTTATTATAAAATAGGAATATTCAACTTCTTTTCATATATTGCATTGAGTATAATTCTTTTTCAGATTTAAGATGATGAGTCTTATGCAATCATTAGTTATTTCAAGTAATAGCAATAGCTCCATTAATATAGTTCCGAAGTCTTTTTATATTAATTACTATTTTGAATGAATAACTAAATGGATGAATGAATATAGATAATTATTATTCTTCTACAAAAATAGACACAATTTTAACAGAATTTTTTTATCTTACCAAAATACTATAATCAGACTTCTTTTTTCCAAGAAAAAAATCAATTCAAAAAATGCAGGAAAAGAGAGATTCCTGAAGATAAAGCTTTTTATTTAACACTTTCCAGCATCAGTCTCAAATTTGAATGTTTATGATAGTTTTTTTTTCATTGTATGTAATGTTCGTGAAGGTTTATTTCTATATTTTGATTTCATAATTGCAATTTTTACTTTCTTCTTTTGAATTCATTAATCATATTGAAAATAAACTATTCGTTAGCATTGTAAATCTCATTTAAATTCTCAAATACTTCCTGTGTTGGAATGTCTAATTTTTTTAAAAAATGCATATCAATATAGCTTAGTATTAAAATTATGTCTAATTCTGTTTCTGAATCAACTGGGTGAGCTTCTTTAATCTGATATTTTGATTTATACTTCACTTTTTCAAATTTTACTATTGGCTCACTCTCCTATATCTTGTTCAAATTTCAATCGTGTAATTCTTTCTAATCAATTGAAATAACTTTTTAAACTTATGATGAACTGACACTTGATATTAATATAGCTTTTTTTCAAATATTATTCATTAATTGCAGGTTAATTAATTAATTACTGGTTTTCGACGCCATCTTACATTCGTCTCTATTTCGTAACAATGTAACTGTTAAAACAAGGGCAAGTGGCGTCGAAAGCCTGTTTTCGTAAACTAATGAGCCGGATGTGCATTGTTACAACAAATCAGACAAATAATTCTTTTCAATTCTACTATTAAGTTCCTCTCTCCTATGTATGTGTATATATATGTGTATATAGCTTGTTCAAATTTTTAACTTTTAATAAACTATTTTCCATTCATCCTTTCAAAGTAGGGATTGACTTAAAAAATCTTTGTATTACTTGTTTATTTTGAAAATGGCGAGAACAGTTTTCAAATGGCTGCATGATTGGACGAAATTGATTTATGGTGCAATACTTAAGAACCCAAAGTAGTAATTAGGTTGAATATGTGTACAAAATAAAATTCTGCCGAAACATTGTGATTAATATATTTTCACTAATTTATAAACTATTATTTTAATTAACAATTTTAATACTTTATGAGTTAGAAAAATGCTTACTAAGAATGGTAGCCTTTTTCCTCTACGTTAAGAAATTAAAATGCATTTCTCTAATTACAAATATACAATCTTTAGAAGCTTTTCTTAATTTGTTTCCATGTAGTTATAAATTAATATTTGATTTATATATTAATTGCTTTTTCTCGGAACTATTTAGTTATTTTTCAACAAATATTTTACGTGTGTCTTGACGAAATAAATTAATGTGTTAATTATATTCTCGTAGATATAAATAATGAATACCTGGTAAGTTTACATGCTGCATTCATGCTCATTTATTACAAACAGCATTTCAATTCAATCTGAAAATTAATTGTTTCCCCTGATTCAAGAAGTGATTTTAACTGAAAGCGAAAGTACAAAGTAAGAATTTTTGAGTCAACAAAGTTAATTAGTAAGAATTGAATGTCAATCAGTATCTCACTTCGTTAGGAAAGTGTCGGCATTTTAATCAGAATTCTTAGTGCTGCAAACATTTCGAACATAATTTATTTCTAATTTTAGAAGGTGTTGCAAAGCGCAACGAATCAAAGTTCGAACGAAGTTTAAATATTTCATTTTAATTTTGCTGCCAAACAAATACAGATTTGTGAGGAAACTTTTTTAATCGTATTATCTGTAGAGTTGTATCCATTTGTGTAAAAATAATTAAGAAATTTGAAGATAGGAAGAAATTTAGCGCATTTTTCTTAATGAGTGTCAAAAGTTCTCTTAATAGAAGTGCTAAAAATTAACTTAATAGGTTCAAGTAACGCATTGGAAATAAATTAAGATTGACATAAACATTCTGAAATGTTGACTTTTATAGTAAATGAATACAGTAAATGCAACTCAAGATCAAACAAAATATAGAATAATGCAGTAATAAGTTTATTGATAAACATAACTTGTTTACATTATTGTGAGTCTCTTTGAAGCCTGTTTTGAAAGGTTTAGTGCGTTCTAAATTTTATAATCAATATTTCTCTAGTATCCTAAACTTTGTTTAATTTTACATTAAGTGTGAAGTTTAATGAACCGACTTAACTTAAATTTTGTTTCAATTAAGAACATCAAGTTTTTATATCGTTATATATAAAATGCAGAATATTTAACGTTGATTATAACTCAAATATTTTGGCCTAAACATCGCTCTAAATTAATCTGTTATTATTGTATATTCTAATTTCATTTTAATCAGTATCTTTTATGCAAAAGTATTTATAAAAATATTTTTGCTTTCTCTTCTCTAAAATTAATGATAATTTCCACTACAAAAATTGAGGAATATAAATAATTGTCAGCAGTTTTTCTCATTTATTGTTAAATTAGTGCAAAAACCAACAAATGAGAAACAGTTTTAACAATAAGGTATTTTTTCCATTTTGTAGGAATAAAATTCATGTCCGGGTACAAAATTTGAAGTTTCTTATTTTAATTTTATATCTAATGGGATGTGGGTTGGTGTTTTACCATTGCAGACCTAGTACATTCCCTGTGGCAACATCTCTTTTAGTGCGGCATATAGGATGATACAATCACGCTAATGTTAGCAATACGTAACCCAG